>OX387604.1:1152500-1195000 GCA_947568835.1 Protonemura montana | reverse complement strand
GCAGTTTGTGCCTAGCCACTAGAATGTAGAACTGCTGAGAATTGATGTAGGTACCCAGGAGAAAATGACGAATGGCGATTGGTCCATGGCTAAGGCTTTCAGCTCCATATATTTGTATCTAGGTTTTTCTGCGCCGAGCGGGATACGCCGTGCCGGCCCTATGGGGCGGTATTGATCTGAGACTACGCTCCTCCAGGCTCGGACCTCTCGCCGATATAGCTATGCACAACACCAGCTCTCCAAAGAAAACCAAAGAACAGCCGACCCGCCGCAAGCACGATATTTAATATACAAACTAACATTGTGACAATTTGAACCTTTGCTGGAATTGCGTTGGGCCTGAAATTAATCTCTTTTTACATTGGGAGAAATAAATCGTATCAAAATAAATGAAATTGGAAGTCGGTGCTATAATTGTGTTATCGTTGGGAATAGTTTCGAAACAGATGCCTTCTTTGTCTCGACGCATTAGATTTCTATGCGTATGTTTATGTTCTGATTAGATTTCAAACAAAATAACATTTTCTTTATTAAATTTATTTATGGTTGTTTTCGAGCTAGCACTTTGTGCTAAATGTTGGGGGCCCCTGCTCGCATACTCGCAGTCTTTTAGCCATGTTGGTTTGTTATGTACCCGTGTGCCCAGCAAGGGGTGGCTGTCTCTGCCCCAACGCAATTACAACATAGCTTTCACATATTTATAAGCTTTCTCCGTGCTGTTTTCTGATACAAATACGTCTTAATTTCTACGATTGCAGTTGAAAGGGAATTCAAGTCGAAAAGCTTACTGAATAGTTGGCAACGGTGAAAAGATGACGCCATGAACAAAGCTGGCTGTTTTGACCATTATCGCAGGGGCAAATTATTGAGTATTGAGTGTAACCGTTGAGTGTAGGTTCTAGGTAGAGAAACAACGTCAATGTTACAGTCTCTGCGTGAAAGATGGCCGCCAAATGATTACCTTACCGACAAAAATGCAGAGTACCGGAACACGCCGTTGAGTGGAGTCACTGTCGTATTAAATTTAATTTCGATATTTCTCGTAGGTTAACTCGCTTTTTAATATCGTTACGTGTTTATCAATCGTTGAGGTAAACATTGATGAAGATTTTTTGAGCATGAAAAGTCTCAAAAGCGAGTTAACCAACGAGAAATATCGAAATTAAAATTCATACGACAGAGCCCCCCCCCCACGAAGCCGAGCTGGTGCTTTCATACACCTCAGTTTGTACTTTGACTCTTACCGCCGAGTGGAGTGTGTGACTGTGGAGGGGGTGGGAGGGGGTGGGGGGGGGGGGGGGTCGGCAAGTGGTGTCGTCCTCGGGATGAGTGCTCGACATCCCAATTTCCAAATTCAATTTTCCCATGAAAACCTCTTTCTGTTCCCGAGTCGCCTATCCCCCCCCCCCCCCCCCCGCCTCCCACCCCAGTCCCCTCTGCGACCCTCATCGCAACGTTCGCTCGTGAATCTGCACCGCTGCACGGGAAAATTATTTTGCAAATCGATTCAAGGATTTAAGTAATCGAAGCGGATCTAAAACGTTGGTTGAAGTATCTATGGGAAATGTTCATCCACGACCTCCCTCCTGCTCTTTCTTGCCTATCCTGCTTTCTCCTGCTTTCTCCAGCTTTCTCCTGCTGTCTCCTGCTGTCTGCTCCGGTGTTGCCATCCTGATCCTGATCCTGATCCTGATCCTGATGCGCCCTGGAAGAAGAATGGTAGATCTTGAGACAATAAAACCGGTTCTTCTCAGTAAGAAAGTGCTTCGTGTTTATCTACGCGTTGCTGGTGCTCTGCGTTTCATGCGTAGGATAAATCGATCCTCGTAGGGAGAGAAAGACTATCCGCTAGGTTCAAGTCTTTCCAAGCAACCGTCCAGCCGACCAGCAGTCCAGCCGACCAGCAGACCAGCCGACCAGCAGACCAGCAGTCCAGCAGTCCAGCAGTCCAGCAGTCCAGCAGTCCAGCAGTCCAGCAGTCCAGCAGTCCAGCAGTCCAGCAGTCCAGCAGTCCAGCAGTCCAGCAGTCCAGCAGTCCAGCAGTCCAGCAGTCCAGCAGTCCAGCAGTCCAGCAGTCCAGCAATCCAGCAGTCCAGCAGTCCAGCCGTCCAGCAGTCCAGCAGTCCAGCCGTCCAGCAGTCCAGCAGTCCAGCAGTCCAGCAGTCCAGCAGTCCAGCAGTCCAGCAGTCCAGCAGTCCAGCAGTCCAGCAGTCCAGCCGACCAGCAGTCCAGCAGTCCAGCAGTCCAGCAGTCCAGCAGTCCAGCAGTCCAGCAGTCCAGCAGTCCAGCAGTCCAGCAGTCCAGCCAACCAGCAGTCCAGCAGTCCAGCAGTCCAGCCGTCCAGCAGTCCAGCAGTCCAGCAGTCCAGCAGTCCAGCAGTCCAGCAGTCCAGCAGTCCAGCCGACCAGCAGACCAGCAGTCCAGCAGTCCAGCAGTCCAGCAGTCCAGCAGTCCAGCCGACCAGCAGTCCAGCAGTCCAGCAGTCCAGCAGTCCAGCAGTCCAGCAGTCCAGCAGTCCAGCAGTCCAGCAGTCCAGCAGTCCAGCAGTCCAGCAGTCCAGCAGTCCAGCAGTCCAGCCGACCAGCAGTCCAGCAGTCCAGCAGTCCAGCAGTCCAGCAGTCCAGCAGTCCAGCAGTCCAGCAGTCCAGCAGTCCAGCAGTCCAGCAGTCCAGCAGTCCAGCAGTCCAGCAGTCCAGCAGTCCAGCAGTCCAGCAGTCCAGCAGTCCAGCAGTCCAGCAGTCCAGCAGTCCAGCAGTCCAGCAGTCCAGCAGTCCAGCAGTCCAGCAAGTGCATTCTCATGTACAAGTGCATCATTCCATCTCTCTCTACTTTTCTTCGATTTATTTTCCTATCTTTCCAGTTCCATCATCCTCCAGTCGGTTTTATCCTCGGTTTTTTTGTTCTCGAACTTGGGTATTTTCAGAGCTTATTACATACGAGTTCAACAATAATATGTATTCCTCAGTCTCGTGGTCTCCCAACCAATTCAACCGGAAGTATAACAATCTCTTTGCCACGTGATGAAATGAGGAAGACAAATACTGATGCCACAGCGATGGTCTGCGCAAGAAAGAAGATGAAAATATTCTTGATAGAATAATATGTTCGTACCTTCAGTATTATTATATATTCGCTGGGAATGTTTCAGCGTGTTGGCTTGGCGGTTTGGTCTGGAGGAGGTGGGAGGAACTATGGTCTCGATTCTGTCGGAGCCAGGCTACTTCAGCGTAATACTTCATTTTCAGGAATTTCTTGTGATTATTATGCAAAGTCTTATCATTATTGGATCTATTCAATTTTTCTTAGTCTTCAGTGACATGAATCGTAGTCTCGTAGTCTTGTAGTTTATGGCTACCGTAGATGGCAGCTCTCCTGGAATATCAGCTCACCTGATATGATAGCTCACCTGATATGACAGCTCACCTGATATGACAGCTCACCTGATATGACAGCTCTCCTGAGATGGCAGCTCTTCTTAGATGACAGCTCTCCTCATATGACAGCTCACCTGATATGACAGCTCTCCTCATACGACAGATCTCCTGAGATGGCAGCTCTCCTGAGATTTCAGGGTGGTGGGCTAGGCTGGCTACATTCTAGCCTATGTCAGGATCGATGATTCGCCTAGATCCTGCTGAGATGTCAGGGTGGTGGGCTAGGCTGGCTACATTCTAGCCTATGTCAGGATCGATGATTCGCCTAGATCCTGCTGAGATGTCAGGGTGGTGGGCTAGGCTGGCTACATTCTAGCCTATGTCAGGATCGATGATTCGCCTAGATCCTGCTGAGATGTCAGGGTGGTGGGCTAGGCTGGCTACATTCTAGCCTATGTCAGGATCGATGATTCGCCTAGATCCTGCTGAGATGTCAGGGTGGTGGGCTAGGCTGGCTACATTCTAGCCTATGTCAGGATCGATGATTCGCCTAGATCCTGCTGAGATGTCAGGGTGGTGGGCTAGGCTGGCTACATTCTAGCATATGTCAGGATCTATGATTCGCCTAGATCCTGCTGAGATGTCAGGGTGGTGGGCTAGGCTGGCTACATTGTAGCCTATGTCAGGATCGATGATTCGCCTAGATCCTGCTGAGATGTCCAACTCTGTGATCCGCTTAATGATTGCCCACTTTTGTGCTACTTTTCTTCTGTCGTGGCAAGAATTTTCGTATTAAGTCTGAACGTGTAATTCTGGTATTCATTTTTCTGGGTGCCTTTTCATCCAAGCTGCAATCATCATTCTCCGTGCTGGCCTGTCACCAGTCTATCATTTCTTTGTGTTATCCAAGCGATAATCAACATTGCGCAACTTCAGATTCTTGTGCTCCATAAATTATCTTTGAAATGTTACCAACATAGATATTTACTCAGTTTTAAAAAAAAACGGATCACAAAAATACTGTTATCATTAACAAACAAGCTACGTCATGCAAGATTATTCCTAAATCGAGCTAAACTAATATTTAACCTAAATTTTATAATCCTCGTTTGCACGCACAATACGAACCTAGTGGTTCCAATCAAGGTAGAAATTCTATTGATGTATTGAAGGTTGATCGCTGCTGTACCTTGCCAGGGCCCCGTTATTGTCCTGCCGCAGCCCTGCCATATAGCCCTGCCATATAGCCCTGCCATATAGCCCTGCCATATAGCCATACAATAACCCTTCTACTCGCTGTTGTTCGACCCACAGCCTAGCATTAATGCTAAGTTATGCGTAACATTGCGCAATTTGAGATGCAATCGCCCATAGATGTGAAATTTTGACAACCCCCATCTCATCTTCCAGTGCGATGGGCAACCTCTGCCACTTGCTCTCTTACCGTTCAAGTGCTATGAAGGAACATCAGAAAACTAAGGCTCAGTACTTGAAGCGCATTCGCCTTCGTCTACCAGGAGTTAGCATACTTATTGCTGTACTTCCCAATGTGGGTGACAGTGTTACTCGTATACCCGACATGATGGCTCTTTTGGAATCGCGGTCGCTTATTGTTGGCAATATTTTTTCGATAATTACAGCGAAGAGAGATGAAAATCAATTGTTGTGATTGACAATCCAGCCCGAGCCACGTCTCGAACTTTCAGAGGTTAAGAATGGTAGAAAGTGCAAGGGCGAGCCAAGTGGCTTGCAACATTCGCTTTCTAAGCCCAAAGTTTATCTATACCCAGTCAGTGATAGGACGGCAATTGACTCTGTTCGACCCGCCAGACAGCTCCATCTTGACCCATTACTTTTAGTCTAAATCTGCAGCAACGTCAATCTTCCTCGCGAGTAAGATGTATTTGGTGTGAAAATAGGCGGCATACAACACTATAGACTAGTTCTATTGCATTACTCCACCCCTTGCCCTCCCGCCCCCTCCCACATCGTTGGTCGAGCGAGACCCGTAGTTGCCACTAGTTTTTCAGGAGTCATTATAGATCGATGGCGATGTCCGATGGGGTGGCGTGGTACTGACTTTCGCCTGCGGACGACGCTGTGCGCGGCGGCGGCGGCGGCGGCGGCGGCGGCGGCGGCGGCGGCGGCGGCGGCGGCGGCGGCGGCGGCGACGGCGACGGCTTCTATGTCCAGCTAGAACATACAAGGGGCCGCGATATAGGGTGCACGCCAAGGCAGGCAGACCGATAAGACGAAATGAGCGCGATAGGCGTGTGGCTCGCCCGGCCTTGCCTTAGGTGCGTCTCTAAGCAGTCGTCTGGCGTCCATCCATCTTGGTCAACAGGCGACGGCAACGACGGCGACTGTGGCGGCGCCTTGGGACCCTGTAGACAAGTACAAGCACGCATTCGCCTACATATGTCGTTACCGGCGTGTCACCCACGGGTCCTCTGGCTCTCGCGTCTCTGCAGCAACACCTGACCTGTCAGGAGTTGCCAGGATACACGGACTAGACTCGCGGGGGGGGGGGGGGGGGGAACCCCTGGAAGCACCATGCCGTCATCACACTGTAGTTACTGCTCGTACTCACATTCACGATGTCTTTAAATCATGGACCAGTGCAACGATGGCAGCTACGTCTAATGCGTTCTGGGTTCGGTTTGATTTTGGGTCGGTGTAAAACCAAATGAAAAAAAAGTCCCTTTTCCTCGCAAAAATATTCAGGCATAGTGGCGTATTTCAGAGTAGATTTTATGCGTTCACCAGCTACTGACGGCGACATCTGAGCCAAATTTCCCACGCTTTCTATTAGTCACTTGCCGTGCTCTGAAGTCAATTAACTTCCCTTTAAATCGTTTGATTGTTTGGGTCCCTGAAGACCAACATTGAGTTCGACTCCGGTGACTGACAGATACTAAAGCAAGAAAGATACTGACACGGGTCACATAAAGTCACATGGTCACAGCGTGGAGCGTATAGGACACAAGGAGGGGCATACAGGGCAAACGTGGAGCGTATAGGACACAAGGAGGGGCATACAGGGCAAACGTGGAGCGGATAGGGGTCCTACAGGGCTTACGGGGCAAACGTGGAGCGGATAGGGGTCCTACAGGGCTTACGGGGCAAACGTGGAGCGGATAGGGGTCCTACAGGGCGTACAGGGTATAATGAGGCCGTACGTGGCATACGAGATCAGAACGGGATCCATGAAAAGGTTACGGGACACAAGGAGGTGCGTGCGGGACAAACGAAGTTGCTTACTGTTCAATTGAAGAGGGGGGTTGGGGGTTCTGAACATACGAATTCGTGCTGGGCAAACGAGTGATTCTGATGGCAAATTATCTGCTAATTGGGGCCCGTCCCATCAAAGCTAACATGAGAATGCCAATGCACGCAAAGACATGGACCATGCAGGGACGGGGCAGGTGCAGGGACGGGACGGGGGCTTTGATGGACCAGACAGGGGAGGGTAGAGTGGCCAGGTGAGCCTCGAGATTGCAACGAGGCGCCGCGAGATACGGAGGATGATGTCGTCCATTACGGGCTAAGTAAGTGTGCAAGCGCCAGCACCCGTTGATTATTCCTGGCCGAACTAAGGGATTCTGTGTGAGGGAGTTGGTGGGTTTTGGGGAGGAGGGACTAGCGTCTGACCGGGATCGATAGCTTGAGGTTGGGCCATTGTTGCTGGGGTGTTGCTGTGATATTGCGATATCGCCGAGAGGCGATTTCAATTATTTTTGCACTCAGTTAACGGGTTTGTTTACGTTGATTCGTGTTCGATGTTGCTTTGCTTTTATTCATAATTTGTGCCAGGGATCAAAGTTATGGGAACAAAGTATTTGGCTGGATGTATTTCCAGGCTTGTGATACCCAGGAAGATCCAAAATGTCTGTAATATAATATTGGTAGGCCGACCGTTATGCCAACTGCCAGGCTACCTGATATGCTAACTGCTAAGCTAACTGCCAAGCTAACTGCAGGCTTAATTTTTGGCTAATTCTAGACTGACTATTACGCTACTGAAAATCACTAAACTGTCCCTCAGCACATGCATTTTTGTTTTGTTTTACGCGTTGGCTTGGGAATAGTGACAATCGCCGCTCTAAATGCACTCGCCAATTCAATGCAGCGCGATTTCCCTCGGCAATGTGATCGTATTTTAAATCAACGCTCGCGGCATTTTCGTTTGATTCATTCCCAATTTTTAGCGCCCCTAATATGTGTCGCCCTGGGCGGATTTTTCGTTCAGTTTGTGTCGAAACAAAGCTAGAGAACGGGGAGAAGGAAACTGACTGTGTTTACCGATCCAATAATAAGTGATGAGCGAGCACAGAGAAGATGAGAAGAGAAGAGAAGAGAAGAGAAGAGAGGAGATGCAGATCGCAAATACTGTGAGCGGGACCAGGATCGAGGCGGGTAGATTGGCATGCAGCTCATGTTGGGGCCGTGGACCCGACTTGCCCGCTCTCCCTCGACCGTACGGACCCTCACCCTCGCCCGCCTCCCTCTCCACAAGCAGACAGGCCACCCCTTGCTCGCATGGGAGACATTTTCTCGACAATAGACGAGCAAATTCCACCCTCGCGCTGTGCTCTGCGCCGGCGAACAGCGCTGAAAACATTCAAATCCGCCTTTTCATCGCGCTCGTTCGCCGTTGACCTAACAAGGGACCTATTGCAACCCGAGCTCGGTTTAGAATTTCAAATCGGGACTGATTCCGATTCGTCTTCCCCTCCCCCTCATCTTTCTCACCGCGAGTCGTTCGTCTTTTTTTTATTTATATAAAAATGCTCGTGCATCACCTCTTTTTTATCTGAGATTTCCCCTCGTCCCATGTTCAGTGTAAGTATTTGGAGCGTTGAGTGGAGGGGGGTGGGGTGGGCGGGGGGGGGGGGGGGGGGGGGGGTTACTGCGCCGCCTGATTTAGCCAGTGCCACCTCTAGCAAGGATTCGAGCGATAATGACACTAGCGGTGTTTCGACTTTATACCCTCTCTACTTTCCCAATTACACACTCGGCGACGCTATCATCGAAGAACGTTTGTTTTTATGATTCGCAAATTCTCAGGCACGCCTTTGATGACATCGTGAAATCATATAATTATTTAAGTATTTTATGTGTGAAGATTACATTTTTGGGCGACATTGAGTTATAATATCTTGTATTATCATTAGTCACCTTTGTTCTTAATGAACACTCGCTATTTGCCACATATAACAGGTACGCTTAGTCGTATTTGTCTTACATATTTCTAAATTTCACTTTGCTATTTTGTAGTCGAATATCTCGAAGAGATTCCCTAGCTTTGATTATAATTGGTCAAACGGTCCACAGACTTGCTAGCACTGCTTGGTCCTTTCTTTCGACTTGGTCGCTCTCTCGTTTAGTCATTTCGAGTTTGAGCGTTCGGTCCCAATTTCCCCCAATTCTCCCCCAATATTCTTGCTCTGTCAATATCAACGATGTATCTTCTCTGTCCGACGGCGCCGGACTCGCCGTCGTCGTCGTCGTCGTCGTCGTCGTCGTCGTCGTCGTCGTCGTCGTCGTCGTCGAGGGGCGCTGGGTTTATCCAGAAATGTAAAAGCTCCCTGATATAAGTTTAACATGTTTAAAAACTGGTTACTTTTGGCGGTGGATCGGGCTCTTGTCGCTAAGCTGGGGGATGTTCGCCTGGGAATTCTTGGTTAGAAACATATTGACCTTATTGACGCTCGGGGAAATTTGATCCGTGAGCAACACGCTTGCGTCTATATACTATCTTGTGATTTTTTTTAAAGAAAACAAACGTGAGATTTACAGTGTTATCCCAGGATTGCGTGGCTGGATATGCCCGTATAAAACCAAGGAGGCATACGATTACATCTTTCCCCTAAATATTCATCTTGGATAAAATTGACAAATCGACGTCAGATGATTTCGCTGATGAAATATGACTTGAAACGAGAGGAATAAATTCGGTGTAACTCAGATAACTGGCGCATAGAAGATGAAACTCGTTTTTCATTGTGTAAATATGCATATACAATAGAAAATATCGATTAAATAATTAAACTTTGATATCGATGGACGCTAGGAATTCCCTAAAAAGGTGTCAATCACCCTTGCAACGAGCTGCGTCTAAATCTCATCACAACAATTCATGATTTTTTGTATGCATTTGTCAGCCAAAGCAATAAAAGCCCCAAATACAAGAGACGTAGTTTGAACCTCCGTGTGATTGTGTTGCACGGTTAGGCAGGTAACATTCAGACTGAAGCATTGTAATATTTGATTGAGGAGATGGACATTATGCTGATGCAATTCTTTGCTAGCCGGCGTATGTTCAACATCATGGACCCCGAGTCGATGGAGCATCGTCTTCGTGGCACTGAAAAGAGATGGATGTAGATGGATGTAGAGATGGAGTGAGCTCGGTGCTTGTGCTAAGTCAATAGCGGCCACAT
Source organism: Protonemura montana (assembly GCA_947568835.1). Lineage (NCBI taxonomy): Eukaryota > Metazoa > Arthropoda > Insecta > Plecoptera > Nemouridae > Protonemura > Protonemura montana. The sequence goes on along the minus strand of OX387604.1, from coordinate 1,185,183 downwards.
GAGCAGGAGCATGGGCCGTGGGCCCTGGGAGCGGGACGCGGGGCACGGGGCACGGGGCACGGGGCACGGGGCACGGGGCACGGGGAGACGTAGCACGGACGAGGATGGAAAACAGTAACACCCCTCACTAAAAGTTCGCTCTGCGATATGGGATGTTGCCACCTCCACCCCCGCTCGCCTGCCTCGTTCCCCCGTACCCCCGCACCCCGAAGCATCCCTTGGTTGGAGCGCACCCGGCGTCGAATTGTTTGGATTATTCATTGGTTCTACGCTAGCTGCGAAGTAGAAAGTGGAAACACATGACATTCGAATGGGAATTGCGAATATAGTTAAGTTTGAGTACAGTCTGAGCGGTGGCCAGTGACCGGTGGGTGGGCCCACGCTCCGGCCTCGAAGATAGTCTGGAATAATCGGGAAATTGCTAAAGAAAAGCGAGGAAAATGTGACTGAGTCTGTGCTGATGTTGCAAGCTGTCGCTCTTTGCTGGCTCTGTAAAGCTGGTGTCAATTTCAATCGGACCCAGATGATACGTAGCCAAATAAACACAGTCCACTCAGATAATCGACTTTTATGATTCTTCAAAAATAAATAAAGGCAAAATGTTAATATTGATAACTGATAAGATAGTAGCTCGAATTTCATAGTAATGGAAAACACGCGAGTGTTGCTTGTCTTCTATATGTAGAAGGGTAACAAAAATATTTCGTTAAGATAAGAATATTTTAATTTTTTACGCAGTTAGCAATTTGACTGAACGATTTTATATCTCCTCTTTCTTTCCGGCCGATTTCTGTGCCGCGAATGAGATTTCGGACAAGATACTTCGCTAGCTGTGCTAAGTCGATTAAACACTGTTCTTTTAGCTCCACGCCAGTAGAACTGCTCTAGAACAGGACGGAAGTTCAAGAAGCTGGGAATATTATTGAGCTCCACGCCAGTAGAACTGCTCTAGAACAGGACAGAAGTTCAAGAAGCTGGGAATATTATTTAGCTCCACGCCAGTAGAACTGCTCTAGAACAGGACAGAAGTTCAAGAAGCTGGGAATATTATTTAGCTCCACTCCAGTAGAACTGCTCTAGAACAGGACAGAAGTTCAAGAAGCTGGGAATATTATTGAGCTCCACGCCAGTAGAACTGCTCTAGAACAGGACAGAAGTTCAAGAAGCTGGGAATATTATTGAGCTCCACGCCAGTAGAACTGCTCTAGAACAGGACAGAAGTTCAAGAAGCTGGGAATATTATTGAGCTCCACGCCAGTAGAACTGCTCTAGAACAGGACAGAAGTTCAAGAAGCTGGGAATATTATTTAGCTCCACGCCAGTAGAACTGCTCTAGAACAGGACAGAAGTTCAAGAAGCTGGGAATATTATTGAGCTCCACGCCAGTAGAACTGCTCTAGAACAGGACAGAAGTTCAAGAAGCTGGGAATATTATTTAGCTCCACGCCAGTAGAACTGCTCTAGAACAGGACAGAAGTTCAAGAAGCTGGGAATATTATTTAGCTCCACTCCAGTAGAACTGCTCTAGAACAGGACAGAAGTTCAAGAAGCTGGGAATATTATTGAGCTCCACGCCAGTAGAACTGCTCTAGAACAGGACAGAAGTTCAAGAAGCTGGGAATATTATTTAGCTCCACGCCAGTAGAACTGCTCTAGAACAGGACAGAAGTTCAAGAAGCTGGGAATATTATTTAGCTCCACTCCAGTAGAACTGCTCTAGAACAGGACAGAAGTTCAAGAAGCTGGGAATATTATTTAGCTCCACGCCAGTAGAACTGCTCTAGAACAGGACAGAAGTTCAAGAAGCTGGGAATATTATTGAGCTCCACGCCAGTAGAACTGCTCTAGAACAGGACAGAAGTTCAAGAAGCTGGGAATATTATTTAGCTCCACGCCAGTAGAACTGCTCTAGAACAGGACAGAAGTTCAAGAAGTTGGGAATATTATTTAGCTCCACGCCAGTAGAACTGCTCTAGAACAGGACAGAAGTTCAAGAAGCTGGGAATATTATTTAGCTTTACGCCAGTAGAACTGCTCTAGAACAGGACAGAAGTTCAAGAAGCTGGGAATATTATTGAGCTCCACGCCAGTAGAACTGCTCTAGAACAGGACAGAAGTTCAAGAAGCTGGGAATATTATTTAGCTCCACGCCAGTAGAACTGCTCTAGAACAGGACAGAAGTTCAAGAAGCTGGGAATATTATTGAGCTCCACGCCAGTAGAACTGCTCTAGAACAGGACAGAAGTTCAAGAAGCTGGGAATATTATTTAGCTCCACGCCAGTAGAACTGCTCTAGAACAGGACAGAAGTTCAAGAAGCTGGGAATATTATTGAGCTCCACGCCAGTAGAACTGCTCTAGAACAGGACAGAAGTTCAAGAAGCTGGGAATATTATTTAGCTCCACGCCAGTAGAACTGCTCTAGAACAGGACAGAAGTTCAAGAAGCTGGGAATATTATTTAGCTCCACGCCAGTAGAACTGCTCTAGAACAGGACAGAAGTTCAAGAAGCTGGGAATATTATTGAGCTCCACGCCAGTAGAACTGCTCTAGAACAGGACAGAAGTTCAAGAAGCTGGGAATATTATTGAGCTCCACGCCAGTAGAACTGCTCTAGAACAGGACAGAAGTTCAAGAAGCTGGGAATATTATTTAGCTCCACTCCAGTAGAACTGCTCTAGAACAGGACAGAAGTTCAAGAAGCTGGGAATATTATTTAGCTCCACGCCAGTAGAACTGCTCTAGAACAGGACAGAAGTTCAAGAAGCTGGGAATATTATTGAGCTCCACGCCAGTAGAACTGCTCTAGAACAGGACAGAAGTTCAAGAAGCTGGGAATATTATTTAGCTCCACGCCAGTAGAACTGCTCTAGAACAGGACAGAAGTTCAAGAAGCTGGGAATATTATTGAGCTCCACGCCAGTAGAACTGCTCTAGAACAGGACAGAAGTTCAAGAAGTTGGGAATATTATTTAGCTCCACGCCAGTAGAACTGCTCTAGAACAGGACAGAAGTTCAAGAAGCTGGGAATATTATTGAGCTCCACGCCAGTAGAACTGCTCTAGAACAGGACAGAAGTTCAAGAAGTTGGGAATATTATTGAGCTCCACGCCAGTAGAACTGCTCTAGAACAGGACAGAAGTTCAAGAAGCTGGGAATATTATTTAGCTCCACGCCAGTAGAACTGCTCTAGAACAGGACAGAAGTTCAAGAAGCTGGGAATATTATTGAGCTCCACGCCAGTAGAACTGCTCTAGAACAGGACAGAAGTTCAAGAAGCTGGGAATATTATTGAGCTCCACGCCAGTAGAACTGCTCTAGAACAGGACAGAAGTTCAAGAAGCTGGGAATATTATTTAGCTCCACTCCAGTAGAACTGCTCTAGAACAGGACAGAAGTTCAAGAAGCTGGGAATATTATTGAGCTCCACGCCAGTAGAACTGCTCTAGAACAGGACGGAAGTTCAAGAAGCTGGGAATATTATTGAGCTCCACGCCAGTAGAACTGCTCTAGAACAGGACAGAAGTTCAAGAAGCTGGGAATATTATTTAGCTCCACGCCAGTAGAACTGCTCTAGAACAGGACAGAAGTTCAAGAAGCTGGGAATATTATTGAGCTCCACGCCAGTAGAACTGCTCTAGAACAGGACAGAAGTTCAAGAAGCTGGGAATATTATTTAGCTCCACGCCAGTAGAACTGCTCTAGAACAGGACAGAAGTTCAAGAAGCTGGGAATATTATTGAGCTCCACGCCAGTAGAACTGCTCTAGAACAGGACAGAAGTTCAAGAAGCTGGGAATATTATTTAGCTCCACGCCAGTAGAACTGCTCTAGAACAGGACAGAAGTTCAAGAAGCTGGGAATATTATTTAGCTCCACGCCAGTAGAACTGCTCTAGAACAGGACAGAAGTTCAAGAAGCTGGGAATATTATTGAGCTCCACGCCAGTAGAACTGCTCTAGAACAGGACAGAAGTTCAAGAAGTTGGGAATATTATTTAGCTCCACGCCAGTAGAACTGCTCTAGAACAGGACAGAAGTTCAAGAAGCTGGGAATATTATTGAGCTCCACGCCAGTAGAACTGCTCTAGAACAGGACAGAAGTTCAAGAAGCTGGGAATATTATTTAGCTCCACGCCAGTAGAACTGCTCTAGAACAGGACAGAAGTTCAAGAAGCTGGGAATATTATTGAGCTCCACGCCAGTAGAACTGCTCTAGAACAGGACAGAAGTTCAAGAAGCTGGGAATATTATTGAGCTCCACGCCAGTAGAACTGCTCTAGAACAGGACAGAAGTTCAAGAAGCTGGGAATATTATTTAGCTCCACGCCAGTAGAACTGCTCTAGAACAGGACAGAAGTTCAAGAAGCTGGGAATATTATTTAGCTCCACGCCAGTAGAACTGCTCTAGAACAGGACAGAAGTTCAAGAAGCTGGGAATATTATTTAGCTCCACGCCAGTAGAACTGCTCTAGAACAGGACGGAAGTTCAAGAAGCTGGGAATATTATTTAGCTCCACGCCAGTAGAACTGCTCTAGAACAGGACGGAAGTTCAAGAAGCTGGGAATATTATTGAGCTCCACGCCAGTAGAACTGCTCTAGAACAGGACAGAAGTTCAAGAAGCTGGGAATATTATTTAGCTCCACGCCAGTAGAACTGCTCTAGAACAGGACGGAAGTTCAAGAAGCTGGGAATATTATTTAGCTTTACGCCAGTAGAACTGCTCTAGAACAGGACAGAAGTTCAAGAAGCTGGGAAAATTATTTAGCTCCACGCCAGTAGAACTGCTCTAGAACAGGACAGAAGTTCAAGAAGCTGGGAATATTATTGAGCTCCACGCCAGTAGAACTGCTCTAGAACAGGACAGAAGTTCAAGAAGCTGGGAATATTATTTAGCTCCACGCCAGTAGAACTGCTCTAGAACAGGACAGAAGTTCAAGAAGCTGGGAATATTATTTAGCTCCACGCCAGTAGAACTGCTCTAGAACAGGACAGAAGTTCAAGAAGCTGGGAATATTATTGAGCTCCACGCCAGTAGAACTGCTCTAGAACAGGACAGAAGTTCAAGAAGCTGGGAATATTATTTAGCTCCACGCCAGTAGAACTGCTCTAGAACAGGACGGAAGTTCAAGAGTTAGGAATGATAATGATGAACCTTACCTAGCCTAGATTGTACCCGGTGCCGGCACGTAGCCCACACCTGTCGAAGAGCACCATGGTGGACACAGGCATAACGTCCCATCCTATGGATAGAATAACTTAAAACACCTTAATTCCTACACAAATCCATGCTGTCGGGAGGTAATACTTAATTCATCCCTCCAACCTTTCTCCCGAGCAGACCTGGTCATGAGTATGTTGGTCATGCATCCAAGATCTAGCCCAGCGAAGTGTCGCTTAACTTCGATGATCACAAAATAACTGATGTTTTCAACACTCTATAACCGTTCGATTTTAGACTTACATTGACCCTAGTAAAGCTACACAAAGACAAGACAATCTTAATTAACAAGAGCTTCGCAAAGCTGGTAGGAGCAATCTTTTCGTTGATTCTGTAAAAAAAAAGCCAATGACCATTTGTCTTTGATTTCTCTAAACAGTAAGAACAGGGCTAAGCAAAACAAAGAGAGATATCCCGGTGCGATGGCACAAAGTCAACAGCCTGCTATGTCCTGAATGCTGGGTCCTGGCTCCTGGCTCCTGGATCCTAGCCACGAGTTTACTGTGAATGAAATTGTTGCGGCTGCTTCGATTGGAAAAGTACCTAACCGCTGATTGTTTGATCTCCGGGAGAAGAGCGTAGATTTCCAATGAACAAATACTGCCCCCCTTAGCTACGTCCTTTCTTTCATTTGATCTTGGAACTTTGTAACTAAATAGAATCGTGATCACAAATTCTTTGTTTTTTTGTCGAATCAAAGAAACAAGCCAGTACAATAGTCTTGAGCATTAACAATATTATCGTGTGAAATCAGTACGCGAAGAGAATTCTGGCAGACTGGCAACATTTCGGCCCATTGTCACACGTGCCGGTACTGGTTAGCCGGGTGCTAGGTACAGGTACCGGTACCGGTACCGGTGCCAGTACCGATTCCCGCGGATTAACTCGTGGTTGTACCCATCGGGCGCAATTCTCCGCTCCGTGGTACTTGCGCCATGCTGCGAACATGACTATGCATTGCTTTCGCTTCGTTAGACACTCTTCGTGCGTTTCAGATGTCGAGTTTAAGTTAGAACAGAAAAATGCACAAAATCAGAGATTTAGCGTTCAGTTTTGATCTTTAATTTTGTTTTTCTTTTAGTATTTTTCATTGTGTCTGTATTATGCATGTTCACTGATATACTTATTTATTTGTACTCACGATTATCATGTAACTTAAAAATTAAATCACATCGATTCTAAATGCGCCTGAGAATTTAACGATAATTGTTGAGCTCATTGTCAAGCCTGGAGCGAGACTCAAAAATGGTACAAAAATTCTGCTACAAAACGAACACAAAAGATAAAATACCAAATAAGAGACAAAACCTTGTCGTGAATTTCAGTTGAAAACCATTAACTAGACATATTTCTTTTCATTTCGATAGTAAGTTTTCTTTCAGCGTCAGCGTAACATGAAAGTGTGAAGAAAAGTCATTTTCTATTTAGAACTCACAGCTCACATTGAACTTGAAGTCCCGAAGAGAAATAATCAACTGTAACTGTAAGGTTGCCGTTTGAAGATTTCCAGTTGCACTTTGGTGCAGCTACCGAATCAGAACTATCCATACAAGTGCTACAGTCGAGACGAAGATCTAGATAGTAACACCTATGTTGTTACAAAGTTTAGCCAGGAGCATCTGACGCCCTGTGTCATGTGCTCTGTGTCCTGTGTCCTGTGCCCTGTGTCCTGTGCCCTGTGCCCTGTGCCCTGTGCCCTGTGCCCTGTGCCCTGTGTCCTGTGCCCTGTGCTCTGTGCCCTGTGCCCTGTGTTCTGTGTCCTGTGTCCTGTGCCCTGTGTCCTGTGCCCTGTGTCCTGTGCCCTGTGCTCTGTGTCCTGTGCCCTGTGCCCTGTGCCCTGTGTCCTGTGCCCTGTGTCCTGTGTCCTGTGCCCTGTGCCCTGTGCCCTGTGCCCTGTGTCCTGTGCCCTGTGCCCTGTGTCCTGTGCCCTGTGCCCTGTGCCCTGTGCCCTGTGTCCTGTGCCCTGTGCCCTGTGTCCTGTGCCCTGTGCCCTGTGTCCTGTGCCCTGTGTCCTGTGTCCTGTGCCCTGTGCCCTGTGTCCTGTGCCCTGTGCCCTGTGCCCTGTGCCCGGTGCCCGGTGCCCTGTGCCCTGTGTCCTGTGCCCTGTGCCCTGTGCCCTGTGCCCTGTGCCCTGTGCCCTGTGCCCTGTGCCCTGTGCCCTGTGTCCTGTGCCCTGTGCCCTGTGCCCTGTGTCCTGTGCCCTGTGCCCTGTGCCCTGTGTCCTGTGTCCTGTGCCCTGTGCCCCGTCCCCGGTTCCCGGTGCCCGGTGCCCGGTAGCCTGTTAACACAAGGTACAATTATCTTGTATCTAAGTGGTATTGAGTCACTGAATGCATTCATCTCAAGATCTATTCAAATCTCTTTCACTCAGCCTCTGCGTCGGCAGGTTGAGTTGTAGACCACACAAGACCAACTACTTTTGTATGTTAAATATGACGTTAGCTGCGCTCTGCGCTAGCATGGCGTGAATGGGCAGTGCATTGATATCATCTAATTAAACATAATGGTAATCTGGAGAATCCCAACACTCCTCTCCTCACCTGACTCTTTATTGCTTTGAACACCTGGTTTCTACTTCAATGGCAGAAAGTTAAGCAAAACCACCTCTAGGAAAAAGGGACATGATCCATTTTTATCTTTGTCAGACGCAAACATTAATTTGTTTGTATAGGTACTTATTGATCATGTTTCGTGACGATAGTTTACCGTTTTATTCAGTTTGAGATGTCATTCTCACTTTCAATTAGGGAATTAGTGGAGTAGGGGGGAGGGGAGGGTTATTTGGTCACCAAGGCAATTAGAAGGTTGATTCTTATAGCATCAAAAACAAACAAAAACTCGCAATTGAAGACTTCTCAATCAGGTTACAGTCCCTTCTCTTTGAAAATCACTTTCATTGCATCCTCCTTTTGTCAGCTTCATGTCTAACTGTCTTCGTGCCTTCACCTTTAGCTCACTTCACTTCGGTATTTACCTGTTCGTAAGAAACGACGACTTTGCGGTCTAAGAATCCGCACCTGGACTGAAAATCGGTGACACTCGTTAGTCGCTACCGAAAGATTGTTGCTGCTCAACACTACTTGACATAATAATTCAAACATTGCCAGAGACAATGGACAGTTTTGTCGTGACGTCTCGATTTCACAAAAGTGCCCTATCCATGCCCTATCCATGCCCTATCCATGCCCTATCCATGCTCTATCCATGCCCTATCCATGCTCTATCCATGCCCTATCCATGCCCTGTCCATCCCCTATCCATGCCCTATCCATGCCCTGTCCATGCCCTATCCATACCCTATCCATGCCCTATCCATGCCCTATCCATGCCCTATCCATGCCCTATCCATGCCCGTGCCACGTGACCTTTTTAAGACTACCCTATTAAAACATAACTTTATAAAAAGGTGGGCCTATATAAAGACAACCCTCTTTCGGGGGAATCCCATTAAGATTGTTAAAATGATCAGCAGAAAGGCAAGTGAGCATTGCCAGTCTCAATGTTTCGATCGAGTACGAGCCTCTGGTGCATATAGGATCACGCAGCGTAGGTATACATAGCGTTAGCCCTGAAATTCGATTTGTACTCCCCCCCCCCATCCCCGACCCCCCCGCCCCCCCCCCCCTCCCCCCAGTACCCGCTCCAGCTCACTTTTCACCGAGTACTAATTCGCTGAATTAGCTTCGAAGAATGAAGATCGGTTTAATTTACTTACAGAGATTAATCGTTGGTCACTCGGTCTTCACAGCATCATTAATTAGTTTCATAGGAGTAACATTTCATTCTACTTACATTCCTATACCAAGGTGTCTTCCAAGCTTAATTCGATCTGTGTATTTAGTAGAATGCAGCCGCCTCCGCAGGTATCGAAAGAGCTGGCATAACAGGTCGCAGATCAGTCGGCAGCTCGCTCGGATGCTGAGCTCTGATGGACCAAGTGCCATTGTTAGAAATAATAATGTCGAGCGAGTAAGCGAACGAGAAAAGAAGATATTACCTTTAGAGAACTCTTTACGCTTTACCCTATTACGCTGCTGAAAAGATGTAGCCAATAGCACGTTACTAGCGAAGTGCTTGCTCGAAGTGTCTAAGATCGATACATTTCCGCACTAATTATTGCAAAAACATCTCACCGTTTTGTTATGACCACGATAGTGAAGTATTTCATAATTTATGCGTTAACTGCATAAGTTACAACGCAATATCTATGTTTTCAAGTAAAGATAAGTCATTTTTTTGGTAAATAATGGCCTAATAATCTTATGCCATTATTGCTTGGCGATAAGCATGTCGTTGCTTGGGGTGCGGCAACCGAAGTCGGGACGGGTCGGGACGAGTGCCTGTTCCCTGGTCCATGGCACCATGCAGCAGTGACACTGATAGGGATGCCTGATAGCGGCTTGCCGTCTGAGATAGTGCCTCTGATAGTGATAGGTGATTGGTGATAAGGCCAGCCCCGACGAGAGCAGCGCCTTTTTGTTCAGTTGGCGCCAGTGTTTTCCTTGACGTACAACAACGCGTGTTAATCGAGTCCTTCAATTGCTGCTTCTACTGGCGCCTCTGATAGGGAACAATCGCCACCTGGTCGGTCTACTCGTGGTCGCTTCGCGGTATTCCCTCGGTATCTTCGGGCACCTTAGCGTAATCCTCTTGATCTCCTCGCGGTATAATTGCGGTATTGTCGTGGTGTAACGGTCTCCTTGTGGTTTAATAAGCTGGTAATACTTTCCCTCCATTCAGTGCTCGTGTGCAATCCACGTGTTGGGAGGTGATAATTTCTAAGTGCAGTGCCATTGTGTGGACTAGCTATACGCGCGAAACGCAAGGATTGCACCTGAATATCTGGCCGAGCTTGAAAGTTGCAACTGCATTTGATTGAGTCAGGTGTACGGTCGCTGTGCTCGGCATCAGGTAAACAACTTACTTACCATGCAAAAGGAAAACGTGTCTTCTCGTGGGAAATATCAGTTGTGTTGGAATTGTTATTACATTTATTATTATTATTATTCCTTATTTTTATTTGAAATTGAGCAGACAATTTTTCTGGTAGAAGATCATGAAACGCTGAGGGTTTGCGTGAAATACGAGAAGAGAGACTGGCTAACGCTGCTGATGGGTGGTGAGGTGGTAATGCTGTGGGTGGTGGGGTGCAGCTCCTGTTCCTAGCTGCTGTAGTGTCGATCTTACCTACTAACATACGTAGGTGAATGGAATGAGACGAGGGAAGCCGAATGCCGAATGCCGAATGCCGAATGAGATATGTTGGTCGGCTAGCTCCCTATTCGTTACCATGCCAACTAGGATTCTGTCGAGTGTCGAGGCGAGGGACGAACGGACGCGTTAGCCTAGGGACGCCCGACGCCCGACGCCCGACGCCTGGCAAATAGCAATCCCACTGAAAGCTCGCCGCTGGCCGCTAGCCGCGAGATCGAGAAGCTAACTTTGTATGCATACGCTGCATTAACACGGGCTTTCTATTGCAAGGCAAAGCTAGCAGGCGGGCCGACGGGCGGGCGGGCAGGCGTCCCAATCCCTTGCCCTGAGATTAGCGATCATTCCATTCCATGTGTCCCCCTCAATTACCTAGACGGGAGGCAGCCTGCTCTGGACAGCAGCAGCTTCGAACGGTCGAACCCGACTGATGCCAATGAAAACATTGTGATGAGATAACGGTATCTGCATCCGATATGATAAAGCTAGCGGCTTCCTTTGGTTCTCATCTCTTACCTGAAACCGCTGGATCTGCCGCCACCGGTTTAGGAGACGCGAATGTGTCACCATTTCAATGTACCAATAGTTGACGTACCTGAATAGCGAATTACCAAACTGTTGGCTAGTCACAGGAACACGTGTAATCTCTCTCATACTTACGATTCGTCACGGTTTTTCTCACCATCACACATCAATGCTTCCGAGTGGGCATCATCATGATCCAGTGGCTTCATCATCCTCAAGATCGAGCATCATCATCCTTAGAGTGAGCATCATCATCCTTCAGAGTGAGCAATGATCATCATACGTCGCGACAGAGCAATAAGGTTAATCCAATTATGCGAATTAGTGTATAGCAGTGTGTCCAGCGAAGTTGCGAATTTGCTGCGAGTTGCCAATTACTCGCCATGCGCGGGGATGCTAAGTCGATTTCGCCTGTGGCAACAAAGTGGAGGGATGGGGTCCCTTGCTTGCTGGAGAGGGGAGGGAGTGAGGAACAAAGAACTGATCCTGTATAAATGGAATGTGTTTCTGTTTCCTAGAGATGAGCGCGTGAATCGATACAATCACCATGCAGTGAGATGTATTTTTGCAACTGCACTACACCGTGGTATCTTTGCTTGTACAAACCAGAGAGGTGCAAGGTGATTGCTGAAAAGCTGGCAGGCTCACAAAAATTAGGTTTCATCGGTATAATACGATTAATTCGGTAGCATAAGGTATCAATGTTATCAATTGCGAAAGCATTTCGATTAATCTGAATTTGAAAAATGAAACAATATGCGGCTTGTTGTGGTGAGTGACGGACTTGCTCTGTTGTAATTGAAAAGTCGACGTTTTGACGGCGTTGGCGCCGACATGTTCAGGACTGTTCACCAAACCGATATGAGGATTGTTTTGAAAGAAATATTTTGATGGCATTAGGTAAAAAAACATATGGCTTACAGATGCAAATTGGTCAACCCGTGCTCGGCTTCGGTCAGTTCGTTACCATGGGATATGGAAGCGTGCATTAAACAATTAAAATAACAAACTACAAGAATTATTTCTTTAATAAGCTAACTTGGTCCAGAGTATGCGTAATACATGAAACCACTCGCATGTCATGCTTTATGGAATATAAACAAAATAATATCAATTTAAAGAATAAAATATATGTTATTATTATTATTATTATTATTATTATTATTATTATTATTATTATTATTATTATTATTATTATTATTATTATTATTATTATTATTATTACAAGCCGGGGGCCTGCCTGGAATTTCCAGTAGTCATCAAACTATTTTGTCCGTACTGCAAGCAGGATAATAATGAAACTGAACTATGGTCCTTGCTGTTGGATAGGCGCATCAGCCGACAGCCTAAAGGATTGGCCATGTATTGGCCATGTATTGTCCATGTATTGTCCATGTATTGTCTGGATTGGCAGGATTGGCAGGATTGGATGTTGATCGATACAGCACATGCCGCGTCGCAAGGCTAATAAACCAAGGTGCTGGACTCGTTGCTTTGGAACAAACACTTTGCAGAGATGCGAGCGGAGATGAGCGGAAAAATTACAGCTGGCACAATTCACTCTATTTTATTATGCTCAATCTCGTGTGACCAGTGCTGGTGCTGTCCGGCCGGCTTACCTTCTTACCTCCCTTCTTACCTGCCTGACACTAATTATTACTACTAGGCTCCAGTACCAATACCATCGCTATACAAGTAATAAATAATAATGGTTTATATTACATGGACATTATACAACAGCTAATACGATTAGTGATTTGAACAAATTATTGACATTTTATTTAGTACATAAATAAATAAAATTCATTTCCCGTCATGTCATTTCTACCATTATTATTGTGTTGTTGTTCTAAAGCTGGTGGTCTCGGCGCGCGCGTTGCCTGGCCTGGCCTGGCCTTCTAGACAATGACAGTGCAGGAGATGCGTGTCTTATTCGTTGTTTTAGAAGTGTACAGGTAAATTCACTGTACAGGCACAGAGGCACAGATGCACATAGGCACATAGGTACATAGGCACTTAGGTACATAGGTACATAGGTACATAGGCACATAGGTACATAGGCACATAGGTACATAGGTACATAGGTACATAGGTACATAGGTACATAGGCACATAGGCACATAGGTACATAGGCACATAGGTACATAGGCACATAGGTACATAGGTACATAGGTACATAGGCACACATGCACATAGGTACATAGGTACATAGGTACATAGGTACATAGGTACATGGGTACATAGGTACATGGGTACATGGGTACATATGTACATAGGTACATAGGTACATGGGTACATGGGTACATAGGTACATAGGTACATAGGTACATAGGTACATAGGTACATAGGTACATAGGTACATAGGTTAATAGGTACATAGGTACATAGGTACATAGGTACATAGGTACATAGGTACATAGGTACATAGGTACATAGGTATATAGGTACATAGGTACATAGGTACATAGGTACATAGGCACACATGCACATAGGTACATAGGTACATAGGTACGTAGGTACATAGGTACATAGGTACATAGGTACATAGGTACATAGATACATAGGTACATAGGTACATAGGTACATAGGTACATAGGTACATAGGTACATAGGTACATAGGTACATAGGTACATAGGTGCATAGGTACATAGGTACATAGGTACATAGGTGCATAGGTACATAGGACACCTCGAGGAGGTGCCCTGTGTCCTGTGCCCTGTGCCCTGTGCCCTGTGCCCTGTGCCCTGTGCCCTGTGCCCTGTGCCCTGTGCCCTGTGCCCTGTGCCCTGTGCCCTGTGCCCTGTGCCCTGTGCCCTGTGCCCTGTGCCCTGTGCCCTGTGTCCTGTGCCCTGTGCCCTGTGCCCTGTGCCCTGTGCCCTGTGCCCTGTGCCCTGTGCCCTGTGCCCTGTGCCCTGTGCCCTGTGCCCTGTGCCCTGTGCCCTGTGCCCTGTGCCCTGTGCCCTGTGCCCTGTGCCCTGTGCCCTGTGCCCTGTGCCCTGTGCCCTGTGCCCTGTGCCCTGTGCCCTGTGTCCTGTGCCCTGTGCCCTGTGTCCTGTGCCCTGTGTCCTGTGCCCTGTGCCCTGTGCCCTGTGCCCTGTGCCCTGTGCCCTGTGCCCTGTGCCCTGTGCCCTGTGCCCTGTGCCCTGTGCCCGGTGCCTGGTAACTTAAAATGCATTGTAATGTCGTGGTTGCTGCAGACTTTTATTAAGAAAATGGACAAATTGGTTCTCATTGCTCCAATTGTAGTGTTAATTAGGGGTTTAATCAACATATACAGCCGTTATTTTAGCTCAGTATTGTATTAAAACGTACAAAATTAATTGGAATATTCAAAATAATGGTAAACAATACCAGGTTGAAAGGATTTTTTTGGTTACAAACATACTTTTAATAAATAATGATTACTATTACGGCTTCTCGAACCGTTACTTCTAAGCCAGTATGAAGAAATGTTGAGCGTGTTTTACATTTGATTATGAGAATGGACCACTGAATTAATTAATTTGATGAAACTACGAGGCATCATAGTAAACTCCTAACTATAAAACTCAAGTTGAGTTAATTTCTCGGTTTCAAATTTAAATCGTTTTTAAAGCACAAGGAATTGTTTTCCTTTCATTGTTGGAATTTATTTAACAATACGTATCAATAATTTACAATGATAAGATAACATGAATCACATAAATATATTCATTTTATTTCAACTTTCATCTTTATTTTTGCATCAATGTAGCTATCAAAATAACGTATCACTACATTTTAATGATCTTTTATATAATCTTTTTAATCATCTACAATCTCTTTAAATATTACATGTAATTATTTATTTGATTTTGATAGATTGAACTAGTCACGGTCAAAAAGCCAGGTATTTCACGATTCCTTACGTTTTAATTAGTTAAAGCAGCAAATTCTTTGTTCACACTTCATGGTCCCGGTTCCGTTCCTCCATTTAGACTAGACTATAGGTTCATCCTCATCCTCATCCTCATCCTCATCCTCATCCTCATCCTCATCCTCATCCTCATCCTCATCCTCATCCTCATCCTCATCCTCATCCTCATCCTCATCCTCATCCTCATCCTCATCCTCATCCTCATCCTCATCCTCATCCTCATCCTCATCCTCATCCTCATCCTCATCCTCATCCTCATCCTCATCATCATCATCATCATCCTCATCATCATCATCATCCTCATCATCATCCTCATCCTCATCCTCATCATCACCCACTCATGAAGTTTACAAGACCTGCCCCAAGTGCATGTCTGCAAAGAAATCAATCAATTAGCTTGCTGTATTATACCATGTATTCTACCATTACAGAAATATTTTGCCAGCATCATGCAAATGGAGTTCACGGTAGCGATATTAAATGTGTAATAGCAATGAGGCAATCAATCATTATAGCTTTGAGTCACATGAGCGGCTCAATACTAATTGCTTTAGATATAATCAGTACACACGACTTCTGCATACCTCCAGATCACCGCTCATAGCCGCTCAGAGCTCATAGCCGCTCAGAGCTCATAGCCGCTCAGAGCTCATAGCCGCTCAGAGCTCATAGCCGCTCAGAGCTCATAGCCGCTCAGAGCTCATAGCCGCTCAGAGCTCATAGCCGCTCAGAGCTCATAGCCGCTCAGAGCTCATAGCCGCTCAGAGCTCATAGCCGCTCAGAGCTCATAGCCGCTCAGAGCTCATAGCCGCTCAGAGCTCATAGCCGCTCAGAGCTCATAGCCGCTCAGAGCTCATAGCCGCTCAGAGCTCATAGCCGCTCAGAGCTCATAGCCGTTCAGAGCTCATAGCCGCTCAGAGCTCATAGCCGCTCGGAGCTCATAGCCGCTCAGAGCTCATAGCCGCTCAGAGCTCATAGCCGCTCAGAGCTCATAGCCGCTCGGAGCTCATAGCCGCTCAGAGCTCATAGCCGCTCAGAGCTCGTAGCCGCTCAGAGCTCATGGCCGCTCAGAGCTCATAGCCGCTCAGAGCTCATAGCCGCTCAGAGCTCATAGCCGCTCAGAGCTCATAGCCGCTCAGAGCTCATAGCCGCTCAGAGCTCATAGCCGCTCAGAGCTCATAGCCGTTCAGAGCTCATAGCCGCTCAGAGCTCATAGCCGCTCAGAGCTCATAGCCGCTCAGAGCTCATAGCCGCTCAGAGCTCATAGCCGCTCAGAGCTCATAGCCGCTCAGAGCTCATAGCCGCTCAGAGCTCATAGCCGTTCAGAGCTCATAGCCGCTCAGAGCTCATAGCCGCTCAGAGCTCATAGCCGCTCAGAGCTCATAGCCGCTCAGAGCTCATAGCCGCTCAGAGCTCATAGCCGCTCAGAGCTCATAGCCGCTCAGAGCTCATAGCCGCTCAGAGCTCATAGCCGTTCAGAGCTCATAGCCGCTCAGAGCTCATAGCCGCTCAGAGCTCATAGCCGCTCAGAGCTCATAGCCGTTCAGAGCTCATAGCCGCTCAGAGCTCATAGCCGCTCAGAGCTCATAGCCGCTCAGAGCTCATAGCCGCTCAGAGCTCATAGCCGCTCAGAGCTCATAGCCGTTACCAAAATCCAGTCATTTACGCAGTTTCGACATCTGGCCATGCGGCACTGGTCGAATGGCGTCGGTGAATGAGTGGATGATGATGATGAACCTAACCTAGCCTAGAAGTGAGGAGGGGAAACCCGGTGCCGGCATGTAGCCTACTCCTGTCGAAGACCAAGGGGACCACCGGCTTAACGTCCCTTCCGAAGGACGGTACAACGTGAACAACAGGATTCCTCCACAAATCCATGCTGTCGAGAGGTTGATAAGCAAGGCGAATCAAGGTGTCAGGTTCTGCCAGGTGCTGTCAGGTGCTGGCAGGTGCTGTCAGGTGCGGTCAGGTGCTGTCAGGTGCAGTCAGGTGCTGTCAGGTGCAGTCAGGTGCTGTCAGGTGCAGTCAGGAGCAATCAGGTGCTGTCAGGTGCAGTCAGGTGCAGTCAGGTGCTGTCAGGTGCTGTCAGGTGCAGTCAGGTGCTGTCAGGAGCTGTCACGTGCAGTCAGGTGCAGTCAGATGCAGTCAGGTGCTGTCAGGTGCAGTCAGGTGCTGTCAGGTGCTGTCAGGTGCTGTCAGGTGCTGTCAGGTGCTGTCAGGTGCTGTCAGGTGCAGTCAGGTGCTGTCAGGTGCAGTCAGGTGCTGTCAGGTGCTGTCAGGTGCTGTCAGGTGCTGTCAGGTGCTGTCAGGTGCTGTCAGGTGCAGTCAGGTGCTGTCAGGTGCAGTCAGGTGCTGTCAGGTGCTGTCAGGTGCTGTCAGGTGCTGTCAGGTGCTGTCAGGTGCTGCCAGGTGCTGTCAGGTGCTGTCAGGTGCAGTCAGGTACAGTCAGGTACAGTCAGGTGCTGTCAGGTGCTGTCAGGTGCAGTCAGGTGCTGTCAGGTGCTGTCAGGTGCAGTCAGGTGCTGTCAGGTGCTGTCAGGTGCAGTCAGGTGCTGTCAGGTGCTGTCAGGTGCTGTCAGGTGCTGTCAGGTGCTGTCAGGTGCTGTCAGGTTCTGTCAGGTGCTGTCAGGTGCAGTCAGGTGCTGTCAGGTGCTGTCAGGTGCAGTCAGGTGCTGTCAGGTGCTGTCAGGTGCAGTCAGGTGCTGTCAGGTGCTGTCAGGTGCAGTCAGGTGCTGTCAGGTGCTGTCAGGTGCTGTCAGGTGCAGTCAGGTGCTGTCAGGTGCTGTCAGGTGCTGTCAGGTGCAGTCAGGTGCTGTCAGGTACAGTCAGGTGCTGTCAGGTGCTGTCAGGTGCTGTCAGGTGCTGTCAGGTGCTGTCAGGTGCAGTCAGGTGCTGTCAGGTGCTGTCAGGTGCAGTCAGGTGCTGTCAGGTGCTGTCAGGTGCTGTCAGGTGCTGTCAGGTGCTGTCAGGTTCTGTCAGGTGCTGTCAGGTGCAGTCAGGTGCTGTCAGGTGCTGTCAGGTGCAGTCAGGTGCTGTCAGGTGCTGTCAGGTGCAGTCAGGTGCTGTCAGGTGCTGTCAGGTGCAGTCAGGTGCTGTCAGGTGCTGTCAGGTGCTGTCAGGTGCAGTCAGGTGCTGTCAGGTGCTGTCAGGTGCAGTCAGGTGCTGTCAGGTGCTGTCAGGTGCTGTCAGGTGCTGTCAGGTGCAGTCAGGTGCTGTCAGGTGCTGTCAGGTGCTGTCAGGTGCAGTCAGGTGCTGTCAGGTGCAGTCAGGTGCTGTCAGGTGCAGTCAGGTGCTGTCAGGTGCTGTCAGGTGCTGTCAGGTGCTGTCAGGTGCTGTCAGGTGCTGTCAGGTGCAGTCAGGTGCTGTCAGGTGCTGTCAGGTGCTGTCAGGTGCAGTCAGGTGCTGTCAGGTGCTGTCAGGTGCTGTCAGGTGCAGTCAGGTGCTGTCAGGTGCTGTCAGGTGCTGTCAGGTGCAGTCAGGTGCTGTCAGGTGCTGTTAGTATCAGTTCCAAGTGTCGATATTTTATTACATGGCTGTAATTTTTCTTGGGCGTTTCCTCTCTTGCCGGAAAATGATGTCGGAAAGTAAAGACTGTGATGAGGAAAACAGAACCTGATACTTTCATCGATTTACTTAATTAGGTAAACGACTTATTTTTGTTTTATCTCGTGGTTATTTTGGCCCGAAGCCGGTGGGTTTAGATGTTGGATCAGTTTTCAAATATTGTTCAAACACGCGGCTGTGCGAACACAATTTCAGTTGGCTTGGAGATGAGCGTAGTTTGGAAAGTAAAGGCTAAATAAATATCAAAAGATATATTTGAGTGATGATGTATTTGAGTGAAGCTACAGTGAAGCTACGGTGAAGCTACGGTGAAGCTACGGTGAAGCTACGGTGAAGCTACGGTGAAGCTACGGTGAAGCTACGGTGAAGCTACGGTGAAGCTACGGTGAAGCTACGGTGAAGCTATGGCGAAGCTACGGTAAAGCTACGGTGAAGCTACGGTGAAGCTATAGTGAAGCTACGGTGAAGCTACGGTGAAGCTACGGTGAAGCTACGGTGAAGCTACAGTGAAGCTATGGCGAAGCTACGGTGAAGCTACGGTGAAGCTACGGTGAAGCTACGGTGAAGCTATGGCGAAGCTATAGTGAAGCTACGGTGAAGCTACGGTGAAGCTATGGCGAAGCTATAGTGAAGCTACGGTGAAGCTACGGTGAAGCTACAGTGAATCTACGGTGAAGCTACAGTGAATCTACGGTGAAGCTACAGTGAAGCTACAGTGAAGCTACAGTGAAGCTATGGCGAAGCTAAGGTGAAGCTATGGCGAAGCTACGGCGAAGCTACGTTGAAGCTACGGTGAAGCTACGGTGAAGCTACGGTGAAGCTACGGTGAAGCTACGGTAAACCTACGGTGAAGCTACGGTGAAGCTACGGTGAAGCTACGGTGAAGCTACGGTGAAGCTACGGTGAAGCTACGGTGAAGCTATGGTGAAGCTACGGTGAAGCTATAGTGAAGCTACAGTGAAGCTATAGTGAAGCTACGGCGAAGCTACAGTGAAGCTACGGCGAAGCTTTGGTGAAGCTATGGTGAAGCTACGGTGAAGCTATGGTGAAGCTACGGTGAAGCTACGGTGAAGCTATAGTGAAGCTACGGCGAAGCTACAGTGAAGCTACGGCGAAGCTATGGTGAAGCTACGGCGAAGCTATGGTGAAGCTATAGTGAAGCTACGGCGAAGCTACGATGAAGCTACGATGAAGCTATAGTGAAGCTACGGCAAAGCTATGGTGAAGCTACGGTGAAGCTACGGTGAAGCTACGGTGAAGCTATAGTGAAGCTATAGTGAAGCTACGGCAAATCTATGGTGAAGCTACGGTGAAGCTACGGTGAAGCTATAGTGAAGCTACGGCAAAGCTACGGTGAAGCTATGGTGAAGCTACGGTGAAGCCACGTTGAAGCTATGGTGAAGCTACGGTGAAGCTATAGTGAAGCTATTGTGAAGCTACGGCGAAGCTACGGTGAAGCTATAGTGAAGCTACGGCGAAGCTACGGTGAAGCTACGGTGAAGCTACGGCGAAGCTACGGTGAAGCTACAGTGAAGAATGGTGCTAGTCTTAAGTTCCTGTGGGAAACGTAGCAATTCCCTGATCGAGGGTTGAGCAGAGTGAAATGCCCCCCCCCCCCCACAATTCGCTCCCCCCCCCCTTCCATGTTGTTTTCCCTCGACAGCCAACTTGGGACAAGAGATATGCAGCCTGCGACAGGATTGCTGTTCAACAGCACCGAGACAGCGGCACACGTCTTTGATGTCGAATCAAATCTGGCCCCCGCGCTTTTTTTTAGCTTTCCTGCCCCCCCCCCCCCCCCCCCCCTAGCGTGAGTCGTACGTTGCGGGGTTGGGGGGGCAAGCAATTGGCAAAAGAACATTCCTGTCCCTCGACTAGAAGGGCCTAGAAGGGAATGTTTTATTGGAAAGGTGTGGTAATTTACCTGAGAATATATTTATGTATTAAGAATGCGGATGATTTTGTCTGATGAAAACGAATTATGCAAATGCGCAAATCGTCGTAGTGGACAAATATTTCCCTGATTGTTTTGCCTGACGCTCGAATCTTTCAATGAGCCATTATTCATAATTTGATTAGGTCTATTAATAAAACAATTGAGATATATTCCACGTCTGTTACTTCAGGGAGTGGTTGGGTTTGTTAAGGAAATGTTGTAATGATATTTAGATAGCGGCATTGCTTTGAACAATGCGATCAGCACGCATGTGGCAAAGCTGGCTGCATAATTTCGTCAAGCTTTGCAGAGGCAGGCTGGAACCATGGGCTGGACCAGACTGCAGACCGCTAAGTCAAGACTTTAGAGAGACTGATTTGCTATCTTTCGTCGAGCTTTGCAGAGGCAGGCTGGAACCATGGGCTGGACCAGACTGAAGACCGTTAAGTCAAGACTTTAAAGACTGATTTGCTATCTTTCGTCGAGCTTTGCAGAGGCAGGCTGGAACCATGGGCTGGACCAGACTGCAGACCGTTAAGTCAAGACTTTAAAGACTGATTTGCTATCTTTCGTCGAGCTTTGCAGAGGCAGGCTGGAACCATGGGCTGGACCAGACTGCAGACCGTTAAGTCAAGACTTTAGAGAGACTGATTTGCTATCTTTCGTCGAGCTTTGCAGAGGCAGGCTGGAACCATGGGCTGGACCAGACTGCAGACCGTTAAGTCAAGACTTTAGAGAGACTGATTTGCTATCTTTCGTCGAGCTTTGCAGAGGCAGGCTGGAACCATGGGCTGGACCAGACTGCAGACCGCTAAGTCAAAACTTTAGAGACTGATTTGCTATATTTCTGTTGAAGTGGTTACCACTTCTGTAATTGTAGATGCTAAATTACTAGTGATATTGGACATGAAGACGAAGACGAAGACGAAGAACCGCGTTCAGAAGTTTGCTTATGGTAAAACGTGATGGCAGTATTGAAAAAAGGGAGAGAGATAAATTGAAAATTATTCAACAGATCTAAAATATTTCATTCCAATAAGTGTTGCTATGTGTCATAAAATACGCAATTACAGTTGTATTTAGGAAATTTATCTGATTATATCTCATTTTATTGCATAATCTAGCGAAATAACAAAAATTCTCGAATGCCTTCAAAAAGTTGAAATTGCAGTAAATTGGTTGCTTGCCCGAACGAGTTCACACACATTTTCCGGTTGTTTTTTTTTAACTCTAAGCGTGAGTTCCGATAAATGATGCATTTTGTGCCGCTCTTGCAATCTCAGCATTGATATTTTCAATTTCGGTCACAGAACACTGAAAAGATTTAAGATTAAAACATCACTCCGCGAAAAAAGTTTCTGTTACGATTTCCATCAGAAACTTAAGTAAAATAAGCCAAAAACATTTCGAAACCCAGCAAATGTCCGTGCAAAAATACCGAAGCTCTTTAGAGGCGTCAACTCTTATCGGCAGCGCGTTTGCTATTACCGTTCATTGCGTGGATGGATGAACTTGCACTTAGCAATTTACATCGCATAAATATATAAAAGTGCGTCCATCTGAATGCGTGCAGCCTCGGTATGGTATGGTTCACGAGTGAGTTTGTGCGTTTGTGCGTTTGTGCGTTTGTGCGTTGGTGCGTTTGTGCGTTGGTGCGTTTGTGCGTTGGTGCGTTTGTGCGTTTGTGCGTTTGTGCGTTTGTGCGTTGGTGCGTTTGTGCGTAATGAGCAACCACACCGCACGCACCTGCTCAATGTGCAGCAACTCATCTCCTATTCATCTATATCTGATATTTAACTGATCTTTAAGCGAACGAAACCGTGGGAAAATGTGACATGACGATGCCAAATTAGACCAAGAAACAAGTTGCAAGTAAAATTACTTGGAATAAATAATTGTTTTTTGCATTACTGCAAGTGCTACATAGTTAAAATTCCATATTCAGCCGAGTATGCCGATGCGGAGATGGATGAAATCTTAGCAGCTCCACATTAGCAATGTTTGCTTGGAGGTAATTCTAATGCGTACTCACTTTACTTGCTGAGGCGGCGGCGGCGGCGGCGGCAGCGGCCATGAGCTTTCTTGTCGATTAATGACATGTGATTGTCGTATCATTTGAATTGCTAACTCAGAAGTCGCATTGGCTGTCACATAGGTAATGATCTAAATCCACTACCCAATCCACTCCACTCCACTTTACTCCACTGTACTCCACTTTACTCCACTTCAATCCACTTCAATCCACTCGTGCGTCTCAGTCAACCTTGCCTTGTCCACGCACAGCTAAACGGTCGCTGGTTGCCATCATCCCGCGTAACCTAGCTTTTTTCACACATCGCATTTCGCGCAAATGCGAAACATGATTTCTGGATTTGACATTCGACGGACGAAACAAGATGGGTACCAAGATGGGCACCGAGATGGGCACCGAGATGGGCACCGAGATGGGCACCGAGATGGGCACCGAGATGGGCACCGAGATGGGCACCGAGATGGGCACCGAGATGGGCACCGAGATGGGCACCGAGATGGGCACCGAGATGGGCACCAAGATGGGCACCGGATGGGCACCGGATGGGCACCGAGATGGGCACCGGATGGGCACCGAGATGGGCACCGGATGGGCACCGGATGGGCACCGAGATGGGCACCGGATGGGCACTGAGATGGGCACCGAGATGGGCACCAAGATGGGCACCAAGATGGGCACCAAGATGGGCACCGAGATGGGCACAGGATGGGCACCAGATGGGCACCAAGATGGGCACCGAGATGGGCACCGAGATGGGCACCGGATGGGCACCGGATGGGCACCGGATGGGCACCGAGATGGGCACAGGATGGGCACCAGATGGGCACCAAGATGGGCACCGAGATGGGCACCGAGATGGGCACCGGATGGGCACCGGATGGGCACCGGATGGGCACCGAGATGGGCACCGAGATGGGCACCGAGATGGGCACCGAGATGGGCACCGAGATGGGCACCGAGATGGGCACCAAGATGGGCACCGAGATGGGCACCGAGATGGGCACCAAGATGGGCACCGAGATGGGCACCGAGATGGGCACCGGATGGGCACCGGATGGGCACCGGATGGGCACCGGATGGGCACCGGATGGGCACCGGATGGGCACCGAGATGGGCACCGGATGGGCACCGGATGGGCACCGGATGGGCACTGGATGGGCACCGGATGGGCACTGGATGGGCACCGGATGGGCACCGGATGGGCACCAAATGTATGGTTTTGAAACTAAGCTTCAGTAAATGTGGAAATAGCATGAGAACCAACGAGAGGTTAGTTTTGACTGTCAGACGATAAAAGTGCTATCAAATATAAGCCACGTGATACACGACATTATTGTCATCTTTCCACTATTTCTCAATCAAATGTATCGGTTGCATCATTCAATTCTGTAACGACTTCACTGACTTGGTATTCATCAGTACAAGTAATTACCATCTCTGAAGCAACATAAAATCACTGTTTGGCAGCATATTTTCCGCAATATCACAATGTTTCGATAAGTTTCAATTTGTAATCAGGTTCTAATTGTAAACTTTAGGATTGTTCGATCGGTCGGGATCGTTAGATTGTCAGTCTGTCGGTGTCTTCATATCTTGGCGTCTTCAAAATGCAGGTGCTGACTTTTTAGAAAAACTATTTCAACTTGGTTTTGAATGCCAAGTAAACGGCTACAAAATTTCCCGACGTTTCGTAACATATACTAGTTACTTCTTCAGAGGTTTGAGCAGTCCTGACAATTTTCCAATAACAAAAGAACCACATGAAATTATAACAATTACCTAATTCATCTAAACAAAATAATCAGGGTCAATAACTTGTTTATAAATCTGTTGATTTGAAAAATAGTTGGTCACTGAATATGCTTATGACATGACGTACTATACTATGTTGGATTGATAAACTACCACTAACGGGCCATTAATTAGGCCTACTCTGATCACGTTTCAAGAAGAGATAATCATCTCCCCCCCAACCCGCCACCCCGCCCATCCCGCCCATCCCGCCCACCCCGCCCACACATTCTCTCTCGAGTTGAGAGAGAATCACACTCTTTACCTCCTCTCTCACTCATCTGCATCAGTTTCATTGGTCCATCCAGCATCCAGCATCCAGCATCTAGCATCCAGCATCCAGCATCCAGCATCCAGCATCCAGCATCCAGCATCCAGCATCCAGCATCCAGCATCCAGCATCCAGCATCCAGCATCCAGCATCCAGCATCCAGCATCCAGCATCCAGCATCTAGCATCCAGCATCCAGCATCCAGCATCCAGCATCCAGCATCCAGCATCCAGCATCCAGCATCCAGCATCCAGCATCCAGCATCCATCATCCATCATCCATCATCCAGCATCCAGCATCCAGCATCCAGCATCCAGCATCCAGCATCCAGCATCCAGCATCCAGCATCCAGCATCCAGCATCCAGCATCCAGCATCCAGCATCCAGCATCCAGCATCCAGCATCCAGCATCCAGCATCCAGCATCCATCATCCAGCATCCAGCATCTATCATAGGGTTACCATACGTTCCGCTTACGGCGGGACAGTCCCGCTTTTCACTCAAAAGTCCCGCGTCCCGCGGAGCTGGACAAATGTCCCGCTCGATAGTAATTTTCTTTAAAAAAATCGCGAAATCGAACATTGCATTTGCATTGTTGCTTATAAATAGCTAATTGTTCCTCTAATTGTGCCAATGGCATTATGATTGTACGTGAGCTGTCACCAATAGAAAAGTTTAAAAAGCTATGATAAAATATAGATATTTTTTTAAAAGTTATACGAATTATACCTAAATGTCCTGCTGATTGATTGAAAGTTGATGCATAAATATGACTCAGGATTTCAAGTGCCAAGAAAAACCTTAATATATCTAAAACGCGTAAATTTGCTGAAAATAGCCCTCAAATCCTGTTCCCACATCCACACCCTTAATTTTTGGGGGGCTCTCTCTGTCCCCCGAGCCTCCGGCCTAACTACTTTTCGTTTGTTAAAATTTGTCCCGCCTTCCGAAATTTTTATTATAGCAACCCTAGTCTAGCATCTAGCATCAAAGATGAACGCATCATCGAATCTATCTCGAAGCTTACTGAAGATACAGAATACAATAAGCAGCTAATCGATCACATTATTTTCCCACCCGATTGCGCAATCGACGTTCACTTTAAATGATGTTCCTAAATCCATCTCCAATAATATCTTCACTCATACTAATTTAAAGCCATGCCGTGTTCCGATAAGAGGAAGGATGAAGATCATTTAGGCTTCGCCACTCATTAGTAGATCAATCCTAAGACAACTGACTAATTTTAAAGCGCAAAATACCAAAAAACCGAAGACTGACAACTGTTCACATGCAGATTTACTGAAGCAGGCGTTTTATCTCATTTTATGAGCCTGCAGCACACATTTCTAATTTAATGAACACATTTTCTAAAGGAAAAACAAACTTTTTGATAATTCCGCGTTCCATCGAAAGATTGATACGAGATGACTAGCTCACACTAAAGTGACAGAAATGTACAGTGTACCGAATTTCTCATAACTTGCCTTGATTTTAAGTAGCCCAACCTTTGGCCCAACTAGTAGTTGGGTGGTACCTTTGTTTCACCTGCTCCGTGGTTTGCGATCTAAGATCATATTCGTTAAGCTACTAATGTAATTAATATGGAATCATTTCCACTCAGATTTGGCGTGCCTTGCTTGGCGTGCTTGTTATTAAATAACATTGTAAAAATCTGAATAATTTTAATTGTACCGTCACAGTTAATTATATGGGAAGCGTTTTCAGAGAAATCGTATACCATTTACATCATTGCAGACCGGCTATTAACCAGATTGATCGCGGGCCATACCGGTTACCTATTAGGGCTAAACTGGTAAACGGGTAAACGGGTATACGGGTATACGGCTATACCACGCTAAACCGTGTAACACTGGCTAATCCATCTGTGGTACCGGCTACAGGCTGTTGGTACCGGTTTGGTACCGGCTACAGGCTGTTGGTACCGGTTTGGTACCGGCTACAGGCTGTTGGTACCGGTTTGGTACCGGCTACAGGCTGTTGGTACCGGTTACAGGCTGTTGGTACCGGCTATAGGCTGTTGGTACCGGCTACAGGCTGTTGGTACCGGCTATAGGCTGTTGGTACCGGCTACAGGCTGTTGGTACCGGCTATAGGCTGTTGGTACCGGCTACAGGCTGTTGGTACCGGTTTGGCACCGGCTACAGGCTGTTGGTACCGGCTACAGGCTGTTGGTACCGGTTTGGCACCGGCTACAGGCTGTTGGTACCGGCTACAGGCTGTTGGTACCGGTTTGGCACCGGCTACAGGCTGTTGGTACCGGCTACAGGCTGTTGGTACCGGCTACAGGCTGTTGGTACCGGCTACAGGCTGTTGGTACCGGCTACAGGCTGTTGGTACCGGCTACAGGCTGTTGGTACTGGTTTGGCACCGGCTACAGGCTGTTGGTACCGGCTACAGGCTGTTGGTACCGGTTTGGTACCGGCTACAGGCTGTTGGTTCTATCTGAGACTTTAAAAATGTTGAAACTTGAGTTATGGCTTAAATAGTGGGGTCAATAATCCGAACAGTTCGGTTAACTGCTATTAAAATAATCAGAAGAGATCGGCCATGATGTTGATTCTAGCTCCTGGATCATTTATATTAAACTAGATGTCCTGAAATATGTGTGACTTCCTTATTTTATCAGGTTAATGAAATCAGGTACGTTAACTTTGAACACCGATCAACAGCTAGAATATTTGGCAGCCATTTTGTTCTTGTAATTAATGCTGTGTATAGATTAGGATATTTCAAGTTCATGGATCGGAAACATTGTTCGGCTCGGAGCATCCTATCTGCCAGGTGGACCAACGTGTCGTTGAGTGGGGGGTGGGGTGGGATGGGAGGGGGTAAGAGAGGGGAAGTGGCGCTTTATGGCTTTCAATCATTCTTTCAGCGAGCGATCGGACCCTTCTGCAGGGAGACATCTCAACTTACAGCCATATTTTAATAATCTGTAATTGTTCTGTAAAGAGGGGGTTGGCCTTTCACTTGAATTTGTTTGGTTCCCATAATCATTGATGTTGTATCTTAATAGAGCTTTTAATTAATCACTTTGAATTCGTTAATGTGTGCCGGTTGAACATAGTTTTTTTTCCTTTCTGCAGCTAGTAATTTAGTACCTAGCCACAGAGCCCTGGCTGGCAATTCATCTGTGATCGTTGCATTCAACTATGAATTAATGGTTCGGCAATGAAAGTAAATTAGTAGGTTGATTAATCCATGTCATTATACTGACTTAAACATGCGACTTTTAACTAAGCTTAACAAGGACTAATAAAATTATAGCCGCTCTAAATATCTATTTTACAAGTAATTGGTTTTTCTATTGTAATCGGCGTTGCGTTCGGAAATGACACGGAGGATGGAGGCCAGAGAATGCGATTGCGACCATAATATCCACACACATCTACACTTAATTAGAAGCTCTTCTCGACATCTAATCTACCAAATTATCTTCCAGCTTTTGCTAAATGTCTGCCATTATTATCATCTGGTCTACTATTTCAGGAATCATTCTCATTTCATTATTAGTTGTTTTTCAATTGACATTTTTTACATTTCATAAAATGCTACGCACAAATGCAAGCATGTGCAATGTTTGCTTATAGTTGTATTCTTAGTGAAGAATGCACATTAATCGGTAATCTCACATTCCTTTTAGACAGGCGAGGTTTGATATTAATTGTAGGCATTTAAGTGTCATTGAATTGATCAGCAGTCAACACGCAGTTCAAGAAGTGGTATTATTGCTTGTAATGGTACCATGATACCAACAGGTATCAGGGATCAGGTATCAGGGATCAGATATCAGGGATCAGGGATCAGGTGGCTAAGATGCTAATCCAGGCGAATCATTCAAAATATGGGACCTTTTCTTTAATTATTCTTGAATAATTCTCAATCGGTGAAGAAAAAATCATGAGCTTTTCCTAGGATGAACTCTTATTTAAATTGCAAACGCTTGCAATGCGCGGGGTATTTTATTATTAACAACACTATAACCGTCTCAAAAATTGATGCCGGACACTGGCTTTTTTTTTTTTTTTTTTTTTTACACTAGAATCGTCTCAAAAAGCCAGTGTCCAGATAGCTCAATGGTTCAGAGCAACACCCGCGAAAGGTGGAGATCGGGGTTCGAGTCCGCGTTTGGGCATCAATTATTGAGACGGTTATAGTGTTGTTAATAATAAAAAATGAGCTTTTCCTGACAAAATAAAAGACACTTGGCCTTGACGGGAAATTGCTGCAAAATTCTAGTACAGGAAAGCGATTTTAGATCGTAAAGTTGCCCAAAATTAAAACTTGAACCGTTAGACTTGCCCGATATTTTATTTAAAAAATTAGAGATGATTTTCACAATAGAAATTAAGTAAGTGGTGTAATAATTATGTTTAATTTAGTCTGCGTCTTCTTTTCTTCGGAACCGAATTGGTAAACGGTGGTAAAACGGAAACTGTCAAAAGCAATAAAACGAGATCGATTCCAGGTAGATCCAACAGATAAGAAACTGTTGGAGAGTTCATTGTATCTTGCAAATCAGAGAATCATCTTGAAGACGTTAGCTTACATAACTTTATCATCATCACTATTCCGCGAAAAACAAGAGAGAATACTAGGAACGTTTGGAGAACCCAATTTAACTGCCATACATTCAATATTATCAATGTCATATGAAATTGATAAGCATATCAACTCCGTCTAAAATGCACTCTCGTCAAAGAACTTGAATATCTTTAAGACAACGATCGCGGAGGTGAGATGTTGCACGACTGATCCCGTACAGGAATTGAGTTATCTGCAAAATGTGAACTAACTTAACAAACCCCTTGTTCGAATCCTCTTGAGGGTTTAGAGCCATGCTAAGTTCCGAGTCCAGCGAAACCGACACCAACACCATTTGCACTCAACAGCAACAAACACATTTCACTTTTGAATTGTTTCACACCGGTGGGAAATGTTCAGTCAATCTAACGTGACATCTGGACCAAGACGTATCGGTCCAGATCTAGTCTAGGTGAAGATCCTGATCTAGCTCGGTGTGTCGACTTAAACTCAAGACAAAGCAGTCCAGGTGAAGCTGCTGATCTAGCTGCTGATCTAGCTGCTGTGCTGCTGAACTAGCTGCTGATCTAGCTGCTGATCTAGCTGCTGATCTAGCTGCTGATCTAGCTGCTGATCTAGCTGCTGATCTAGCTGCTGATCTAGCTGCTGATCTAGCTGCTGATCTAGCTGCTGATCTAGCTCCTGATCTAGCTGCTGATCTAGCTGCTGAACTAGCTGCTGATCTAGCTGCTGATCTAGCTGCTGATCTAGCTGCTGAACTAGCTGCTGATCTAGCTGCTGATCTAGCTGCTGATCTAGCTGCTGATCTAGCTGCTGATCTAGCTGCTGATCTAGCTGCTGATCTAGCTGCTGATCTAGCTGCTGATCTAGCTGCTGTGCTGCTGAACTAGCTGCTGATCTAGCTGCTGATCTAGCTGCTGATCTAGCTGCTGATCTAGCTGCTGATCTAGCTGCTGATCTAGCTGCTGATCTAGCTGCTGATCTAGCTGCTGATCTAGCTGCTGATCTAGCTGCTGATCTAGCTGCTGAACTAGCTGCTGATCTAGCTGCTGATCTAGCTGCTGATCTAGCTGCTGATCTAGCTGCTGATCTAGCTGCTGATCTAGCTGCTGATCTAGCTGCTGATCTAGCTGCTGATCTAGCTGCTGATCTAGCTGCTGATCTAGCTGCTGATCTAGCTGCTGATCTAGCTGCTGATCTAGCTGCTGAACTAGCTGCTGATCTAGCTGCTGATCTAGCTGCTGATCTAGCTGCTGATCTAGCTGCTGATCTAGCTGCTGATCTAGCTGCTGATCTAGCTGCTGAACTAGCTGCTGATCTAGCTGCTGATCTAGCTGCTGATCTAGCTGCTGATCTAGCTGCTGATCTAGCTGCTGATCTAGCTGCTGATCTAGCTGCTGAACTAGCTGCTGATCTAGCTGCTGATCTAGCTGCTGATCTAGCTGCTGATCTAGCTGCTGATCTAGCTGCTGATCTAGCTGCTGATCTAGCTGCTGGTCTAGCTGCTGATCTAGCTGCTGAACTAGCTGCTGATCTAGCTGCTGATCTAGCTGCTGATCTAGCTGCTGATCTAGCTGCTGAACTAGCTGCTGATCTAGCTGCTGATCTAGCTGCTGATCTAGCTGCTGTGCTGCTGATCTAGCTGCTGATCTAGCTGCTGATCTAGCTGCTGAACTAGCTGCTGAACTAGCTGCTGATCTAGCTGCTGATCTAGCTGCTGATCTAGCTGCTGATCTAGCTGCTGATCTAGCTGCTGATCTAGCTGCTGATCTAGCTGCTGATCTAGCTGCTGATCTAGCTGCTGATCTAGCTGCTGATCTAGCTGCTGATCTAGCTGCTGAACTAGCTGCTGATCTAGCTGCTGAACTAGCTGCTGAACTAGCTGCTGATCTAGCTGCTGATCTAGCTGCTGAACTAGCTGCTGAACTAGCTGCTGAACTAGCTGCTGAACTAGCTGCTGATCTAGCTGCTGATCTAGCTGCTGATCTAGCTGCTGATCTAGCTCGGTGTGTCGACTTAACCTCACTTACTTAACGACAATGCACTTATGCACTGCAACGCACCTAGTTCACATTCAATCCCTTAACTATTTGAGCTTCCTAAAGGGGGAATTCAGCTCCTAAAGATAAACCATTATGCAACGGTTATGGTATGGTAATTGAGTTGAAAATTAAATTTAGCTCTCCCAGTTGACAAATTGTTGTTTCAGTTCACCCTTGGCCCCGGCTTGTACGGATAAGTGAGTACGTTGGCCCAGAGGGTAGCGGTGTGGGTGAGGGGAGGTGCAGGGGGACAGTCAAAACATTCCCCAGCACTGGATGCATCGCCGGCTAACGGTAGAGGGTGGATTGATCAAGAATCAACCACGCATTATTATGGTTTATATTTTATATTTTACAGGGGAGATGAAAGAAAACTTACCCTCACTCCCCTTTATTTCTTTACACCACCAAATCATCCCTCTTTTAACATAGTAACCTATTTACAATTGACCAGCCCCTGTGTAAATGCTTTTGATTTTTATGCACTGTGAGTATTAACCCAGCTCTTTTTAGAGAGGGTAAAACGTTATAAATGATCTTCATTGATAGCAAAAGTGGAAAAAGTGTAGTGAAAAATCGCACAAAATGTCAGGCAATAATTAGTCAACGTCATCGTCTAGCTCAGGAAAGCGTGTTTATCATGATTAATTATGCATACCTTTCAAGAATTATGCTGAATTCACATATAACCTGTATTAACAGTAAACAATTGCCTTGCCTTGCCTTGCCTTGCCTTGCCTTGCCTTGCCTTGCCTTGTCTTGCCTTGCCATGCCTTGCCTTGCCTTACCTTGCCTTGCCTTGCCTTGCCTTCCCTTGCCTTGCCTTGCCTTGCCTTGCCTTGCCTTGCCTTGCCTTGCCTTGCCTTGCCTTGCCTTGCCTTGCCTTGCATTTGTGCTCCAGCCAGCGGTTAAGTCCAGTCAATCTAATTAAAATACCATTTGAAAAGTAGATAATTTCCACAGCATCGCCTCTAGACAACAGATCACAAAATAACATTTTATAAAATTCCACACGACACCAACTTTATTTTTACGACGGCCAGAAAACGAAAACTGGAATATGATTTTTTTTTAAAGATAAATTCTTTTATGGTTACGTATTTTTATCTCGTAATTTTGAAACAAATCACACCCTCGGCCGAGGCGAGCTGAAGGGAGCAGCGTGTGATGGTTTGGGGGTGGAAGGGAGGTGGAAGGGTGGGAGGGGGTGGGGCAGGGGTGGGGGCGGCATGAGCCAGTATCAGGCAATTTATATTATTTTTACCCCGCGTCGTTTGGTGTAATAAGCTTAATCAAGCAGCGTAGGCATCCTTGCTTCCATCCCACTCGGCTCCAGAGCTTTCTCACTCACTTTTCCTCATCTCCAGGAGCAAACCCGCGCGTTTTCTCCCTTCTACTTATTCTCTTTTTCCTCCTCTCTTCTTCTTCTTCTGGTTCTTCTTCTTCCTTACGAAATGCGCGCAGAATTCTTAATATACCTATTAGTAACATTCACCTCAGTTTCCCTCATTTATTTGATTTGGACCTCTTTGTTCCAAGGGCGACAAAGAAATGAAACAAGTTTCAGACAACTCAGGATAGAATGCTCTCCTGGTGCCGGGTTGCTAGGAGGCAAGGAGGCTAGGA
>OX387604.1:1137500-1150000 GCA_947568835.1 Protonemura montana | reverse complement strand
TGATGGGACATAAGACGATGGAATATCGGTGGAGGTGCCGAATCAGAATACCTTATTAAATCTTGCTGCCAGCCCAAGTAACACTAAAAATAATTCTTCGATTGAAATCGTTTGGAAATTCGTCATTTTTCTTTCCAATTGGAAAATGAATCGGAAATTTGGGGAGAGGGTGCTTATTTCCATCGTGCGAGCCATGCGCTTGTTTCCTTTGTGTATAGCCTATCAATTTATTTCTCGTTCCCCGCTTTCTCCATTTCCCCTGCTCTTACTTCGTGAAGGCATATTCCATATTATTCTTCGTGTAGCTCGACTGGACGCTGCGATCGCCGGACAGGCTTCCTGCTATTGGTCCGATTCGGCTCATGTATTTTCGATATATAAAGAAATGCAGTTTCCTTACTCCCAAGACAGCCACCACCCCCCGCACCCGCACCCGCACCCGCACCCGCACCCGCACCCGCACCCGCACCCGCACCCGCACCCGCACCCGCACTCTTCTCTTTCCCCATCTCTCAAGTTATGGGCATCTTTAGCGGCCGCCGCCGCTTTTGCCGAGAGCCCGATAGAGTCAACTGCACCCAACCGACAGCAACGCAGACAAAGACAAAATATCTAAGGTCAATCGATTCTCGTAGCACTCGAATCACCAAAAGAGAGTTACTTTTATTTCGTGGCACAGTGTTGCCGTGTAGCGTATAGTTTTATCTGATAAAATCCAATCAAGATATCAGACATATTTCCTGAAACTATTCGACGCACATTGACATTGACTGCAGGTGCAGCAAGTACGCGATAATCAAATATCCGCATCTTCAGAAACCACACTTCCGCTATCACAACGTTCTACTGACAGTAGCACGTAGAACGTAGCACGTAGCACGTAGAACGTAGCACGTAGAACGTAGCACGTGGCACGTGGCACGTAGCACGTAGCACGTGGCACGTAGCACGTAGCACGTGGCACTTAGCACGTGGCACGTAGCACGTGGCACGTAGCACTTAGCACTTAGCACGTAGCACGTAGCACGTAGCACGTAGCACGTAGCACTAAGCACGTGGCACGTAGCACTTAGCACGTAGCACGTAGCACGTAGCACGTAGCACGTAGCACGTAGCACGTAGCACTAAGCACGTGGCATGTAGCACTTAGCACGTAGCACGTAGCACGTATCACGTAGCACTTAGCACGTGGCACGTAGCACGTAGAACTAAGCACGTGGCACGTAGCACGTGGCACGTAGCACTTATAATGTAGCACGTAACACGTAGCACGTAGTACGTAAAACGTGGCACGTAGCACTTAGCACTTGGCACGTAGCACTTAGCACGTGGCACGTAGCACGTGGAATGTAGCACGTAGCACGTGTCACGTAGCACGTAGCACGTAGCACGTATCACGTGGCACGTAGCACGTAGCACGTATCACGTGGCACGTAGCACGTATCACGTGGCACGTAGCACGTAGCACGTATCACGTGGCACGTAGCACGTAGCACGTAGCACGTGGCACGTAGCACGTAGCACGTAGTACGTGTCACGTAGCACGTGACACGTAGCACGTGGAATGTAGCACGTAGCACGTAGCACGTATCACGTGGCACGTAGCACGTAGCACGTATCACGTGGCACGTAGCACGTAGCACGTATCACGTGGCACGTAGCACGTAGCACGTAGTACGTGGAATGTAGCACGTAGCACGTGTCACGTAGTACGTGGAATGTAGCACGTATCACGTGGAATGTAGCACGTAGCACGTGTCACGTAGCACGTGGCACGTAGCACGTAGCACGTAGTACGTGGAATGTAGCACGTAGCACGTGTCACGTAGCACGTGTCACGTAGCACGTGGAATGTAGCACGTAGCACGTGTCACGTAGTACGTGGAATGTAGCACGTAGCACGTGTCACGTAGTACGTGGAATGTAGCACGTATCACGTGGAATGTAGCACGTAGCACGTGTCACGTAGCACGTGGCACGTAGCACGTAGCACGTAGTACGTGGAATGTAGCACGTAGCACGTGTCACGTAGCACGTGTCACGTAGCACGTGGAATGTAGCACGTAGCACGTGTCACGTAGCACGTGGAATGTAGCACGTAGCACGTGTCACGTAGCACGTGGAATGTAGCACGTAGCACGTGGAATGTAGCACGTAGCACGTGGCACGTAGCACGTGTCACGTAGCACGTGGAATGTAGCACGTAGCACGTGTCACGTAGCACGTGGAATGTAGCACGTAGCACGTATCACGTGGCACGTAGCACGTGTCACGTAGCACGTGGAATGTAGCACGTAGCACGTGTCACGTAGCACGTGGAATGTAGCACGTAGCACGTGGAATGTAGCACGTAGCACGTAGCACGTGTCACGTAGCACGTGGAATGTAGCACGTAGCACGTGTCACGTAGCACGTGTCACGTAGCACGTGGAATGTAGCACGTAGCACGTGTCACGTAGCACGTGGAATGTAGCACGTAGCACGTGTCACGTAGCACGTGGAATGTAGCACGTAGCACGTAGCACGTGTCACGTAGCACGTGGAATGTAGCACGTAGCACGTGTCACGTAGCACGTGGAATGTAGCACGTAGCACGTGTCACGTAGCACGTGGAATGTAGCACGTAGCACGTGGAATGTAGCACGTAGCACGTAGCACGTGTCACGTAGCACGTGGAATGTAGCACGTAGCACGTGGAATGTAGCACGTAGCACGTAGCACGTGTCACGTAGCACGTGGAATGTAGCACGTAGCACGTGGAATGTAGCACGTAGCACGTAGCACGTGTCACGTAGCACGTGGAATGTAGCACGTAGCACGTGTCACGTAGCACGTGGAATGTAGCACGTATCACGTGTCACGTAGCACGTGGAATGTAGCACGTGTCACGTAGCACGTGGAATGTAGCACGTAGCACGTATCACGTGGCACGTAGCACGTAGCACGTAGTACGTGGAATGTAGCACGTAGCACGTAGCACGTAGAAATTTTGGACACCGACACATCCATATTAAAGTGATTTGCGTTCGATCGTCCTTCATTAACCTGTTGTGCCCACTGTCCTGGTTAATGCTTTCAATTCAGCATTCATTTCTTTGCCATCAAGTGGGGAAACAACTGCATGTACCCACTGTCCTGGTTAATGCTTTCAATTCAGCATCCATTTCTTTGCCATCAAGTGGGGAAACAACTGCATGTACCCACTGTCCTGGTTAATGCTTTCAATTCAGCATTCATTTCTTTGCCATCAAGTGGGGAAACTAACTGCATGTGCCCACTGTCCTGGTTAATGCTTTCAATTCAGCATTCATTTCTTTGCCATCAAGTGGGGAAACTAACTGCATTTACCCTCCACGTTCCCCTAGTTCACTAGTTCTCATGAGATTAAGCGACGTTAAGCGACAGTGTCCTGGTTCAGGCTTTGGATGGGTCACCTTTATTGACTAGTTACGTTGAGGAGAGAGATTTGACTGATTCAGACATTACCTGAAACTGTTCTAGCTGGAATGTTAATGGAATCGGAACTCTGAACATTGGGAAAAATAAAAAAACTGGAACCGAAATAATTGGTTGACGGTCTGTTTTGATTCTAAAATGTCAATATTCTATCATGAGATCTCCTGCTCTTACAAATATATCAAGAAAATACTGGCCATTTTCAAAAAAACACTCTGTTATTTCTCAAATATATTTGCTGTTGTTGTACAGGGCAAAATATTTACAGATCGGCACTAAGAAATATCTGTCATCCTCTCGAATTGAATCGCAGAATTAATATCTAGGCTATTTAATCTGCACAGTGCACCTGCATTTAATGCATTTAATCTGCATTTAATTCACAGTGCACATACATGTTTTTTCAATCTAATATCGTCAAGGCACTTGTATATATTATAGTGTATCATATGTAAGTACGAACATGTCATTGCGGTATTGACAATTGACAGCATTTTTACCTTTCTTTACCTACAACCATGCTTTCTAACCTAACCTAACCTAACCTAACCTAACCTAACCTAACCTAACCTAACCTAACCTAACCTAACCTAACCTAACCTAACCTAACCTAACCTAACCTCTCAACAATGTGCACCCAGTACCTCATTAACGACAGTCATAATAATTAAATAATCTTCTCATTAAGATGAACTCTTATTTAAATTGCAAACACTTGCAATGCGCGGGGTATTGATGCCCAAACGCGGACTCGAACCCCGATCTCCACCTCATCAAAATACACTAAAATCGTCTCAAAAAGCCAGTGTCCAGATAGCTCAATGGTTCAGAGCAACACCAGCGACAGGTGGAGATCGGGGTTCGAGTCCGCGTTTGGGCATCAATTTTTGAGACGGTTATAGTGTTGTTAATAATAAAATAATCTTCTCATTGTTTTGAACCTTTTCCCTGGAACCGAAATGCCTCGAGAACCGGATATAAGTTCCGATTCCAGCTTCCAGTCCCTGGATTGAAGTTGGTAACTTCATAACTTCACTCGTCTTGCTTTTAAACTTCTTGATATCCTGGATATATGTGTTATTCCAGCTCGTTGACATGAGTACCGAACTGTTTGGCGTGTTGGAAACACCGGCTCTCATTAAATCACCGAAGTTAAGCAACACTGCGCTGGGTCAGGTATTGGATGGGTGACCATCATACACATGACCAGTTCTGTTCGGGAGAGAGGTTGGAGGGATGAATGTTAAGCTACACTGCGCTGAGTCAGGTATTGGATGGGTGACCATCATACACATGACCAGTTCTGTTCGGGAGAGAGGTTGGAGGGATGAATGTTAAGCAACACTGCACTGGGTCAGGTATTGGATGGGTGACCATCATACACATGACCAGTTCTGTTTGTGAGAGAGGTTGGAGGGATGAAAGTTAGTACAGCAACTTCACTCGCCTTGCTTATCAACCTCTCGACAGCATGGATTTGTGGAGGAATCCTGTTGTTCGCATTGTACCGTCCTTCGGAAGGGACGTTAAGCCGGTGGTCCCCTTGGTCTTCGACAGGAGTAGGCTACGTGCCGGCACCGGGTTTCCCCTCCTCCCTTCTAGGCTAGGTTAGGTTCATCATCATCATCCACTCATTCTACGGCGACATTAAAAACAATGCATCTCTAAACACCGCTAATCAGTCTATCTTCTAATCTTGGATATTTACACAAATAATTATCAGGTAAAACTTTTTAGAAAGAAGTGACAGTTTTCATTTAATTTTCGGTGGTTGCTTATATTTAATTTTGAACTCATTTGGAAAGAAAAGATGAATGTCTTTCTTAAGCTGGTTGTGGTTAAACAGTCTGGTGGGCTGGCCGACTTGTACTGTTAAGGGATTTGTTGTTACGAGGACTAGCCGCTTGCCACGACAGTAAAATCAACAGCAACAGCACCAATAGCAACAGCAGCAACAGCAACAGCAACAGCAACAGCAACAGCAACAGCAACAGCAACAGCAACAGCAACAGCAACAGCAACAGCAACAGCAACAGCAACAGCAACAGCAACAGCAACAACAACAGCAACAGCAACATATTTTCTCTTTCTTAAGCTGGTTGTGGTTAAACAGTCTGGTGGGCTGGCCGACTTGTACTGTTAAGGGATTTGTTGTTACGAGGACTAGCCGCTTGCCACGACAGTAACATCAACAGCAACAGCAACAGCAACAGCAGCAACAGCAACAGCAACAGCAACAGCAACAGCAACAGCAACAGCAACAGCAACAGCAACAGCAACAGCAACAGCAACAGCAACAGCAACAGCAACAGCAACAGCAACAGCAACAGCAACAGCAACAGCAACAGCAACAACAACAGCAACAGCAACAGCAACAGCAACAGCAACAGCAACAGCAACAGCAACAGCAACAGCAACAGCAACAGCAACAGCAACAGCAACAGCAACAGCAACAGCAACAGCAACAGCAACAGCAACAGCAACAGCAACAGCAACAGCAACAGCAACAGCAACAGCAACAGCAGAAACAGCACCAGCAGCAACAGCACCGCGGGCGTGCTGTGCCACCGTGGTTCTCACGGGCACGAGACTCCGTGCGCGCGGTTTTTTTTATGAGAACTTTGCCTCACTTTGCCCGGACATGGGTGGCCAAATCATTGTCAAAACATAGCCTAAACATGGGCTATACAAGGTTGCATTATGCCGAAACCCCTTCTCCACATGAGTAGCAATATCAACCATTGCATGCCATTCAATCAGGCACCACTCAGGCACCACTCAGGCACCACTCAGGCACCACTCAGGCACCAATACTGCCATGAGCCAATGGAATTTGCATGCTACCGGTCACGTAAAGCAATCTTTCTGTAGAGGTGCCAAGCCATACATTTCATGAGTGGACACCCTTGCCTCAAGGGCAACATCATAGGAATGAATAGTTTTTACTTTTGATTTCTCGGGCACTTGCCGGACTCCCATAACTAATTGATTTGGATTCGGTCATCTGCATGTTATTTTCCTGCTGCAAGGTGGCTGGCCGCACACCGTGCACGGCCTGTCCCCCTTCCCCCCTACACGAAACACCGTCTCGGCTGGAGCCTCTTGTTACTCTGTAATTCGCTGGTGTGGTTACCAATATCAGGCACCTAGCACCGGGAACCGGGTACCGGCCACCGGGCACCGGGCACCGGCCACCGGCCCCGCGTGCCGGCATGGTATGGCAACGGTCACGAGCTACAACCGGCAACCAACCAGCAATCCACCAGCATCGAAACAAGCATTGAAACAAGCAGGCTATGCGTCAACACACAATGTTGCACGAACGGACCGCAGCTTTGACTCTGTAAGCGTACGTGAGGGGGGAGAGGTCGAACCAATCGTTACGGATAGGTAACTATTGATATCAAATTAACTATGCTTGGGAGTCACTTGCACGTGCGTTCCCTTATAGCTACCTTTTTCACTCTATCGACTTTTGAATTCGTCAAAACACTGTTAGCTACCCACAGTTATCTTTTCCGTTCTTTGCTCTTTTCCGTTCTTTCTTTATTTCTTTCATTTATCTTCCTTTTTAATGAATGCTCATAAAGCAGTCTTCGAAACTTATTCTGCACACGAATTTTACAAGATAGGTCTGAGCTATCACGAAATACATTTGTGTGCGGGTCAATTTGCGCCAGGGCAGCTTTTGTAGTAAGCGAGGGCGTGGCGAGGCTAGGGGTGAGGGTTGTGGGGGGGACGGAAGGCTCGGGTTGAGCTAGTTGCGCCGAAATCGTACAGATGTCGCCCTCGGGTCGTAGGGTGCAGCGTAGGGTCGGAAAGTATAGAAAGACGCATCGCCGCCACTGGACCCGACGCTGGAATCGACGGGGTGATTCAGCTCATCACGAAGGAATCACCGATAATTGCGACGTCCGCGAAATGATCCGCAAAATGATCCGCGAAATGATCGACTAACTCTGCAGCCTTGGGTTGTAAGGTTCAGATTTCTTTGTACCAAATGAAATGAATTCTTTTCTCACTAATGAGCTCCGCAATTGACAATTATTTTTTGGAACACGAGACAAGATCTCGGAGAAATGGAGACCTCCCCCCCCATCCTTTACCCCTCACGGCAACGGTCCGTCGTTGTATCGTTATATATCCCCCCTCAAATAGTAGTGAGCGTTTGAAAAGAGTAGCATGATGATAACGAGAGAAGGAAGTAGGAAAGAGAAAGGAGGAAAGAGGAAAGAGGAAAGAGGTGCGACCATCACGAGGAAGCTCGTGTGGTCCATTTGCTGAGTTCGCATCACCGTGGACCCGCTCTGGTATCACCGAAGTATCACCGAAGTATCACCGAAGTATCACCGAAGTATCACTGACGTATCACTGATCAGCGATATCAACATTTGCACTCATCACTGATCCCACGCTGGAAAACAGTGACAACTATAATTGGCGGCGTCGCTTTGTAGCTGCGAAACCAGAAGGCTGCAGTGATTCGTGCATCCTGCCGATTCCTGATTCCTGATTCCGGATTCCTGATTCCTGCGTGCCAGCTTAGCCGGCATTTCTTTTTAAGCAGACAAACTTCAATACAAGTATGTAGGTAGGTAGGTGCATTTTTATTGACATGGTCACTGACTAGACCGAGTGTTTCGTTATTATTCTAACAACTTGAATCGCTTTTGAGTTTACTAGAAGCCGCCATTTGTGGGATAATGCAATAGATGAGCACATGGTGGCTCTGCTGGTAAATGCTAATAATGTTGTAGCGTTGAGTGGGCAGGTTATAGGTAGAGACAGAACGTTGATGTTAAACCGTTGAGTGTGCAGGTTCTAGGTAGAGACAGAACGTTGATGTTAAACCGTTGAGTGTGCAGGTTCTAGCTAGAGACAGAACGTTAATGTTAAACCGTTGAGTGTGCAGGTTCTAGGTAGAGACAGAACGTGTTAAACCGTTGAGTGTGCAGGTTCTAGGTAGAGACAGAACGTTGATGTTAAACCGTTGAGTGTGCAGGTTCTAGGTAGAGACAGAACGTTGATGTTAAACCGTTGAGTGTGCAGGTTCTAGGTAGACACAGAACGTTAATGTTAAACCGTTGAGTGTGCAGGTTCTAGGTAGAGACAGAACGTTTATGTTAAACCGTTGAGTGTGCAGGTTATAGGTAGAGGCTGAACGTTAATGTTAAACTTTCTGCGTGAAAGATGGCCACCAAATGACCACTTTACCGACAAAAATGCTGAGTACCGGAACACGCCGTTAAGTGGAACCACTGTCGTATGAAATTTAATTTCGATATTTCTCGTAGGTTACTTGCTTTTGAATATCGTTACGTGTACATCAATCGTTGAGGTAAAAATTGATGGAGATCTTTTGAGCATGAAAAGTCTCAAAAGCGAGTAACCTACGAGAAATATCAAAATTAAATTTCGTACGACAGTGGCTCTGTTTAACGGCGTGTTCCGGTACTCTGCATTTTTGTCGGTAAAGTGGTCATTTGGTGGCCATCTTTCACGCAGAAAGTTTAACATTAACGTTCTATCTCTCCCTACGCACACTCAACGGTTGTAGGTTAGTTAAGTACTGCCAACTTGCTTGGCTAATGACTACTGACTACTAACTACTGACTACTGACTACTGACTACTGAGCGCTTCGCCTGCAGTGATCCAAGCTTCGTCTCCGGTGTTCGGACAACTTGCCGCGCATGAAGATGGATGGCTGCCGGTAACTTCATACAAGCCGACATGTTCACAAGCCGACATGTTCACAAGCCGACATGTTCACAAGCCGACATGTTCACAAGCCGACATGTTCACAAGCCGACATGTTCACAAGCCGGGGCTAGACGGGGCTAGACGGGGCTAGACGGGGCTAGACGGGGCTAGACGGGGCTACACGGGGCTACACGGGGCTAGACGGGGCTAGACGGGGCTAGACGGGGCTAGACGGGGCTAGACGGGGCTAGACGGGGCTAGACGGGGCTAGACGGGGCTAGACGGGGCTAGACGGGGCTAGACGGGGCTAGACGGGGCTACACGGGGCTAGACGGGGCTAGACGGGGCTAGACGGGGCTACACGGGGCTAGACGGGGCTAGACGGGGCTAGACGGGGCTAGACGGGGCTAGACGGGGCTACACGGGGCTAGACGGGGCTAGACGGGGCTACACGGGGCTACACGGGGCTAGACGGGGCTAGACGGGGCTACACGGGGCTACACGGGGCTAGACGGGGCTAGACGGGGCTAGACGGGGCTAGACGGGGCTAGACGGGGCTACACGGGGCTAGACGGGGCTAGACGGGGCTACACGGGGCTAGACGGGGCTAGACGGGGCTAGACGGGGCTAGACGGGGCTAGACGGGGCTAGACGGGGCTAGACGG
The DNA here is from genome assembly GCA_947568835.1 of Protonemura montana. Taxonomy (NCBI): domain Eukaryota; kingdom Metazoa; phylum Arthropoda; class Insecta; order Plecoptera; family Nemouridae; genus Protonemura; species Protonemura montana. Next base: position 1,140,178 of record OX387604.1, on the reverse strand, counting down.
GGCTACACGGGGCTAGACGGGGCTAGACGGGGCTAGACGGGGCTAGACGGGGCTAGACGGGGCTAGACGGGGCTAGACGGGGCTACACGGGGCTAGACGGGGCTAGACGGGGCTAGACGGGGCTAGACGGGGCTAGACGGGGCTAGACGGGGCTAGACGGGGCTAGACGGGGCTAGACGGGGCTACACGGGGCTAGACGGGGCTACACGGGGCTAGGCTCGCCTAGACGGGGTATGAAGGACCAAATGCAAGCATAACCAGCCAGGAAAGACAGCCTTCGATCAACAGCTCCTTAACCTGGTATTCAACATTCCACTTTCATTGCTCGTTCGTTCACTCGTCTGTCTACTGAATACGTACGCACAATGGTCATAACACAATTGTTTTTGGCAATCATATTATAATGCGACTGCAGCCGGTTGGCTGGACGCGTTGCCCGTTCAAACTAGACACTGTCTTCATATCCTGAATACTGATTGATCCTGCAGGACTTGCTTTTTGTTTGTCGCTCGTCATCTGCATTTCGTCCTTTGTCCCAGGAGCAGGTCATGTCAGGTTAGGTCAAGTTAGCCTGAAATTTGATGATTGTATGATGCCTACCTCTTGGAAGGTAGAAGGCACTTGGAACCGATCAAATGTGGTGCATTGGGCGGCCTCGGTGCGCGGTAATTGGGAGGCTGTACAGGCGAAGCGACGGACGGGACGGGAGACCGCCGCCTTCCACTCTTTATCTTGATCTCTTCGCTCTCTCTTATACCACTTGCCGCCGCCGCCGCCGCCGCCGCCGCCGCCGCCTCCTCTACCACAGCTCAGCTGTCTTCAAATTCGTAGGAAGTCGCTTGAGAGAAGTATACAAACTCGTCTGTTTTGCATGAATCAGTCAGGACTCGATTAATACTATCGATTCTAACATTTTATCCTGTAGATTTCAGTGGAGCGTAGATGGACGTGTGCAGGACGACTTGTTCGAATGCGGTAGTAAGGTTGTGCGATTTAGAGATAAAAGTAAACGGTGACGCAAATTTGTCGCATATCGTTCGAATAGTATACCAGCTGTTCAGAGCCAATAAATGGAGATTCTGTAATATTTCAAATGGTTTTACAGATAACTTGATTTTGTCCTAGCCGTGCCTCGCCGCTCCGTGCACCTTATTGGACTTAGGAAATGACTATTATGACTCGATTTATGCTCTTCTTCTCAGTCTTCAGCTCATTTTCTCGTGATCTAGTCGAGGTCTCGTATTCTTTTACATTGTCACACGCTCCCAAACAAGATCGAGCTCCCCGTTTTTTAAGTTCAGCCTACGTAGTGAATTTCTACGATTTATTCATTGCCATTCAATCTTTGTTTTACTTAACTATTTTTATATTTGTTAAAAAGTACCTAAAACAGTTGAATGTTGACCGGTGAGCATGACAAGAGAGAAAATTTATACAATGGACACCCTGTAGCGAAACGCTTGCATATAAAACTCTGAAAACACTCAAAGCACCTGTGATTTACCTTTCACTTGATCCATGTGGCTTACTGGATGCATATTCGAATTTGACAGTCGTGCATGATGTATGAAGATGTAACGCATATACAAGTACTGGTGTGCATTGTGGAGCTGTGCACGCAACCGAACCGTCTTACCAAGAGTTGTAGCTTCGGTTCTAGCGTGTCGAGGTGCATATTACAACGCATTCAGAGCTAGTGAAGAGTTAGAACGCAACGTATCTCACCCAAAGCAACACGTGCAATGCACAGATCACAGTGGCATTGCCGGCTTCGGTCAAGTGCATCATCACATCAAATAATAATAAACTCAGATTCGTGCACATCAGGTACAGAACAGGTGAATAGTTGAACAATACAAGCATGCGTGAATCATATCTCACATCTTCCTACTATAACTCTGATCTTATCTTGTGACAAGCCGGGCAGGCAGCGAAATAAATAGTCACACTGTTGCTCAATGAATGGTAAATACGGTATCATGATTTAAATTTGCAGAAGTGCCCAAGTAGACCTCTTGATGCAGCTGATGCAGCTTGATACAGCTTGATAATACAGCTTGATAATACAGCTTGATAATACAGCTTGATAATACAGCTTGATAATACAGCTTGATAATACAGCTTGATAATACAGCTTGATAATACAGCTTGATAATACAGCTTGATAATACAGCTTGATAATACAGCTTGATAATACAGCTTGATTCTGCTTGCATCAAGACGTTGTTTTGTCGTTACGGGATGTCTGGGTTGGAGAGTTTAGACCGAACGGTTTGGCGTGCTGGAAACACCGGTTCTCATTAGATCACCGAAGTTAAGCAACACTACACTGAGTCAGGTATTGGATGGGTGACCGTCATACATATGACCTGTTTGGGAGAGAGGTTGGAGGGATGAAAGTTAGTACAGCAACTTCACTCGCCTTGCTTATCAACCTCTCGACAGCATGGATTTGTGGAGGAATCCTGTTGTTCGAGTTGTACCGTCCTTCGAAAGGAACGGTAAGCCGGTGGTCCCCTTGGTCTTCGACACGAGTAGGCTACGTGCCGGCACCGGGTTTCCTCTCCTCCCTTCCAGGCTAGGTTAGGTTTATCATCATCCTCATCCTCATCATCATTCACCGACGCCATTAGACCAGTGCCGCATGGCCAGATGTCAAAACAGTGCGTCGTTAAACA
>OX387604.1:892500-1132500 GCA_947568835.1 Protonemura montana | reverse complement strand
GCCGCGCGAGCGCCTTCTATTGGCTGATAACATATTCATCCCTACGATGCGATCCCGCCCACGCCCCCGTCTCTATTTTTATTCAAAACGCCCACCCCCTCCCACCCCTTGCGTCACAGGCGGGGGCCAAGATCGCCCCGCGAATCGCGATCGACGCGACGTGGGATCCAGGGTGCTGCTAGTACATGCTGCGCACGCTGTCCATGCTGCGCACGCTTCCCTTGCTGCGCACGCTGTCCTTGCTGCGCACACTGTCCTTGCTGCGCACGCTTTCCTTGCTGCGCACGCTGTCCTTGCTGCGCACGCTGCCCTTGCTGCGCACGCTTCCCTTGCTGCGCACGCTGTCCTTGCTGCGCACGCTGTCCTTGCTGCGCACGCTGTCCTTGCTGCGCACGCTGTCCTTGCTGCGCACGCTGTCCTTGCTGCGCACGCTGCCCTTGCTGCGCACGCTGTCCTTGCTGCGCACGCTGTCCTTGCTGCGCACGCTTCCCTTGCTGCGCACGCTGTCCTTGCTGCGCACGCTGTCCTTGCTGCGCACGCTGTCCTTGCTGCGCACGCTGTCCTTGCTGCTCTCGCTACCCATGCTGCGCTCGCTGCCCACGCTGCCAATGACAAAAACTTATAAATTGTTACTGAACTTTAGGTCTTCAACTATGTGGCTGGATTTTGTAGCTATTCGACCAAGCTAAGTACCCTAGTCTAGGATCATTATATCCTAGGATCATTATATCCTAGGATCATTATATCCTAGGATCGTTATATCCTAGGATCATTATATCCTAGGATCGTTATATCCTAGGATCATTATATCCTAGGATCATTATATCCTAGGATCGTTATATCCTAGGATCGTTATATCCTAGGATCGTTATATCCTAGGATCATTATATCCTAGGATCATTATATCCTAGGATCGTTATATCCTAGGATCATTATATCCTAGGATCGTTATATCCTAGGATCATTATATCCTAGGATATAACGATCCTAGGATCATTATATCCTAGGATCGTTATATCCTAGGATCATTATATCCTAGGATCGTTATATCCTAGGATCATTATATCCTAGGATCGTTATATCCTAGGATCATTATATCCTAGGATCGTTATATCCTAGGATCATTATATCCTAGGATCGTTATATCCTAGGATCATTATATCCTAGGATCGTTATATCCTAGGATCATTATATCCTAGGATCGTTATATCCTAGGATCATTATATCCTAGGATCATTATATCCTAATGTGGAACGATTGCAGTTGCTTATTATAAGCAGCTATTGGTAAGGCTTGCTCATGGTCGATGATAAGGACAACCAAACTCAACGACAATTCTTCTTGCCCATTTCAATAATTCAGATTTCATCTCGATTGTTACCGGTGCCGGTGCCCAAGCAGGCAAAGAGTAAACACAGTACCACGTTGTGCCGGCATCGGCCCAAGGGGTTCCAGTTGTTCTCTCAAGGGATTGTTGAACAAAGCTGAACGCCAACCAAAACGAAAAAAACATAATACATTTTCTTTCGTTTTCGTCTTGTTCATTTTTAGAAATAAATTTCCCTTTCCACTATTTCATTCGATGACATGTTCATTCATATTGGATGTGACTCGCGGGTTGCGTTGTGTTCAACTTGTAGTTTAGATTTTTTAGCTCAAGTGCTATTTCTTCAACCGGGGGGCCTAGGCAAGGGGAAGGTGCTCTGGGCACTTCAATTTTCTTGTTGGAAGCTTTGACGTTCAAAGCTTGGATGCTGGAAGTTTTGATGTTGGAAGCTTTGATGTTGCAAGCTTCTGACTTTGGAAGCTTCTGACTTTGGACGCTCGGTATTGGACGCTTGGTATTGGTAGCTTGGTATTGGAAGCTCGGTATTGGTAGTTCGGTAATGGTAGCTTCTACGACACTGGCTTCTCGGCGTTGTTAAGTTAGATTGGCTTCGGCTATATATCAGTGCAGCTGAATCCAATTGAATGCTTCGGGCAGAATTCAATCAGTGTGCCACACAAATATTGATATCGATATCGTTCGAATTTCAGAGGTGGACAGGAACTCGGCCTATAACTGAACTTTAACCAGGCTTTAACCAGGCTTTAACCAGGATGTAAAATGGATTTAAAATAGCTTTGTTAGACCGAGACGAAACCGTATCATCATCACTGATTTAACTCATTCCGAGCAGTTTTACATGCAGAGAATAAACCTATACAGTCAATGAAAACGATATACAGTATTTACAGGTTGATATGGAGGGTGATACGGAGGGGTGATAATAAGGGTGAGCAGGTAAAAGTGTATCTTGTATTTGTGTAAGCAACACGTGCTAAGAAATATCACCTATGTCTGAAAGGCTTTCAAAGCAACTAGCCACGCTAGCTGCGGCTGGTGCAAGATTTACGATGCGCTGCGGTGATCAGAGATCAGTGGTCGCGGCCAACGCTTGCCACTTCAGTTGGTAGCTTGCCAGTGTGGCGTGTGCCTTCGGTGAGCTACCGACACCATCTCAACAGCATCAACAGCACCAACAGCACCAAAAACAGCAACAGAACACAGCACATCATGGATATAGCTGTAGACAGCTCTATTTCATACGTCCGCCATACCAATGCTATAATAGCATGCCCATTGTATAATATGTTGCCAACATGATATTATCCATTCTCTCTGCTGGCTAGTGGTGGTGTTTTGAAGCGGCTCTGTCGGTGCCAGCCACTTTTACATTGCCGCTGCCGCTCCCGGTCCCGCTCGTGCTCTGATCTGGATGAGTGATATTCAACTGCATTCAGAGTTGGGTGTGAAATGGTATGGAGGAGAAATAACAAATGTAATATTTCATAAAGCATTGTATGTGGTGAAGTGTTTGTGTAATTTAGTGACACAGTAAAGTCGTTTCTGCGTTGGTCGAAGTCGCGTACAAAAGATATGACAGGAATTGTGAACAAGCAGATTATTGAGGTCTACCATTAATATGGTCAGTGTTTTGGGCAGATTTTATTTTATTAACAAAGAGATTTCCAAAGATCATAATATTATTCTAAAAATATATTGTTATTTTTTAAATTTCGCCCCAGTTTTGTAGTCGCACAAATTTAAGTGAGTTCACGCCACAAATTTGTACTTAAATTCCACTCCACCTAAAAAAAGAACAATGAAACAAAAATTCAATTCGAAATGGTAAAAATTTTCAGGTTTTATCATAAATATACAACGTTCGCCCTAGCGTTTTCAAAGTAGTGGAACTGAGGTACGGCCAGATTTTTAATAAATATTGGGTGAACTGCGTTGACCACCCACGTGAATTGACCACTGTGTCACTGGAGTGTCCCATCTTACTCCCACCGAAGCGGACACCCATAGTTTAGGTTGTATTCCTCCTCCTATAATGCAGATAGGTTCGATTAAGTTTGTCATGGTGTTGAAGATGGTGATTGTTTGCTGTAAATATTGCTTGAACGCGATGCAGATCACTATCTAACTCTTATTTGTCAAAGATTTCAATCGGGATCTACTAAATCACAGGGCGACTCATTTCTTCTTCCTTCCTTCTCGCTAAAAAATTCTTTTATTTTGCTTTCTTTTGTTGATTTTTCATTTTTGTTATTACATTTTTCCCTTTGTTAATGGTACGGGAATTTTCATTACTTCTTTTCTGTAAATAAACTACAAAACCCATTTTCTCCGATGACAATATCTATACACCTGCAGCTATTTCCTGTTCTGCTGACGAAGTTGACCAAGTCTGATAATATTCAATAATTTTACAACACTTTCCGCTTAGACAATTTGATTTGTAGTTGCAGTGGCGTAGACCCCAGCAATTCCAGGCCCCGTCTCATGTACAGCTTCTTGCAATGTCTGAAACCCAGGACCCTATCTCCTGAACTACGCCTTGCAGTGGCGTAGACCCCAGCAATTCCAGGCCCCGTCTCATGTACAGCTTCTTGCAATGTCTGAAACCCAGGACCCTATCTCCTGAACTACGCCTTGCAGTGGCGTAGACCCCAGCAATTCCAGGCCCCGTCTCATGTACAGCTTCTTGCAATGTCTGAAACCCAGGACCCTATCTCCTGAACTACGCCTTGCAGTGGCGTAGACCCCAGCAATTCTAGGCCCCGTCTCATGTACAGCTTCTTGCAATGTCTGAAACCCAGGACCCTATCTCCTGAACTACGCCTTGCAGTGGCGTAGACCCGAGTTGACGTGGCGATACCGTCTTGCGCAATTTCATCTGCAGATCAGCACTCGTTAAGAAATGAACTATCCGAGTTGTTGCTACATATCTGCCACCGACAAAATCTCTGCTCCTGCGTCCCTTAATTGTGGCGTCGATTATTTATTATTGCCTGCTTATAACTAAAAAGACATGGACCTTCCAAATGTATACTCTTCAACCAAAACAATGTAGCATTAACTAAACCATGAAAGAACATTACTAATTGTATGAAGCAAGAATTAAATAGTATAATAATCATTTTAATTATAATACACACAATTGTATAGAACCTACCGCGGCGCAATGACGTAATTTTGGAACGTGAAGTAGGAAGCATGAGCATTAGCATAACTAAGAGCATTGCATGCGAAAAGAACAGTTTTGATACATTTATTTCTTTAAGTCATCTTCCTTAATTGGTCTGTAGAGTCCGATGACTTTTCTGCTATCATAATATGTATATCTTAGTCTATTGCACGCACGGTGCATGAAGAGCTACAGCCGCCACCGCTAAGCGGTTACCGCCGCATGCTTGAAAATGCCACTGCATTCGCTGGCATTTGCAAGGCATTTGCAAGGCATTTGCCAGGCAGCCACCAAGTGGCAAAAGCAAAACCTAGTGGATGACATTGACACTGATATCGTATGCAGAGCTCGTTCCATCGATGCGGCTTGTCATATGTCCATCAATGCTCGTCTTTCTCGATCGTTCTAGCAGAGACTAAATAGTTTCTTGTGCGTCCCTGCACTACACTCGCCGCCGGTCTCCTTTGAGAACGGAATCACATTCTTGGCGACCGCCGCGTCCCGTTCCCCGGACGGTGCAAGCCCGTACCCCCATACCCCCGTACCCCCGTACTCTGTGCGACTCCAAACCCTCCCGCCGCCGCCGCCGTCAATTCCCTGCCCTGTCTGTCCCGTCTGCCCCGTCTGCCCCGTCTGCCCCGTCTGCCCCGTCTGCCCATCATCTCTGCTCAAATCAGCTTCGCATTTACATTGTCTTTGCCAAGACAGAAAATCAGATGTCTAGCCGACCACTAGGCATCGGGCATTGGGCATCGGGCATCGGGCATCGGGCATTGGGCATCGGGCATCGGGCATCGGGCATTGGGAATCGGGCATAGAGCATCGGGCATAATTCTTGGGACATGGGACATTACGTATGGGGCATAGGGCATCGGGCATCGGGCATCGGGCATCGGGCATCGGGCATCGGGCATCGGGCATTGGGCATCGGGCATCGGGCATCGGGCATTGGGAATCGGGCATAGAGCATCGGGCATAATTCTTGGGACATGGGACATTAAGTATGGGGCATAGTGCATCGGGGTTTGGGAATTTGTCCCTAGAACGCGTCTTCATCGAGCGTCATCGTCCAGATCTCTGCGACGTGCTGAAGAATTACGCAGCGGCGACCTTTTGGTGTCGCGCAGCTCACGCTCTTCAGTCGGTTTTGCGGGACTAATCATTATTCTTCTGTTCCTTTTCAGCTTCCCGGGTGCTGAGCGCTGAGCCGAACGCGTTACCTGCAGCGGCATTCGACATGGAAGACGGAACTAGCTAACAGCCACACACTTCGAATCTGGTCCCGTAAGTAATTACTTAGTAACCGTAGACAAGGATAATGTTGCTAAGGATAATTTTGTGCAATCACAATTGAACAAAATACCTTAATCACCAACGCTAATTGCCTCTAGAAACGCGTATAACCAACGTGACACCAAAAAGGTGCGTGTGGTCTTCGGTCCTTTTCGCCACTAAAACCTGGAAAAGTGGCCCAAAATATGTGGGCTGATAACTTGTCAACGATAACACCAATAGGTCCACCAATCTTGGTCTTTACCCCAAGACCCACAATGCGCTACAACTTAATATCCTAGAAATCTAAGGAATTGTCATCAAACTCATATTTGCTAATCCGAATTGAGTGTTGAAACTTATTTACCACAAAAATTAGCCGCTCGCGGTTAAAACTGAAGTCAAATGTGTATTAGTGACACTAAAATCTGTCTTGAGTCCATCTATGTAAGTCTCTTGTGAATCTGTCTTGAGTCCATCTATGTAAGTCTCTTGTGAATCTGTCTTGAGTCCATCTATGTAAGTCTCTTGTGAATCTGTCTTGAGAACTTCGGCCGTGGCAAGAAAGTCCAAGACGTTTTATTTGGTGGCTTCATATTTAAGACGAAAGTTGAGACGAAGGTGTGTAGCTAAAGATGGGCTGCACAATGTTCTGTGATTATCAAATAAATAGTAAAACACAACATTAAATGATGTTAGGAGTTGGTTGGGATTGAAACTATCGTTAATGTGCAGTAATTAGTACAGGTAATTAGTAAGTCAATCTATTTTACCATACAGAGTCTGTTGTTTCCGCTATATCACTTCGAAAAGGGTCAATCGAAAATAAATTCTTTCTTTTTTTTTGCAAATTCTGGCAAGCTTTTGGCAAATTCCTGCAATTGCAGGAAGTCGTCTCCATGGCTGCCAACCTTTGATTCTATCACAAATCCTCCTACGCTGGGTCGTTGATATTTTTTGCAATTTGCCAACAAAAAGAGTCTAATTCACAAAACTACAATTCTAACGCAATAATTAAAGAAATGCGAGTAACGACATGATGCAGGAAACTCCTGCTCTCGCAAGATCATGTGGGTTAAGCAAGATTGCCATGAGTTGGGTATTGGGTGGGTGACCATGACATACCTAAAGAAGTTTAATAGGAAGAGATTCAAGATGGTTATCATTCTTATCGGACATCGTGCATCTCTTATCGCTCAAAGGCGAGTGCTACTGAACCCGATCTCTTGCACGAGGACTTAAATCATAAAGAAATTATCATGTGAACTATTTTTGCATAAATCATGCGCATTTGTGTGTTATTTTTTTATTATAAGTAATTATGATTTTATCTAAATCTTATTTTTTATGTCTGTATTCCGTTTGTTTGAAGAAGATGCGCAATAAATCTAAATAATAGAGTTAATTACAATCTTATAAAATAAGATTATGTTAAGATTTAAAGCAATTAGAAGATGAAAAAGCTTCGCTGGAACCGGATGGAAAGGAGCCAAGCAATGTTGAACAAATTACGCTGGGTCATATTAGGATCGCACGAAGATAGGTCCAGATAAGCAAGGAGGAGAAGACAATGAGGAAGGTGCCCCGCAAACACAAGGTGCCCCGCAAACACAAGGCGCCCCGCAAACACAATGTGCCCCGCAAACACAAGGTTCCCCGCAAACACAAGATGCCCCGCAAACACAAGATGCCCCGCAAACACAAGGTGCCCCGCAAACACAAGGTGCCCCGCAAACACAAGGTGCCCCGCAAACACAAGGTGCCCCGCAAACACAAGGTGCCCCGCAAACACAATGTGCCCCGCAAACACAATGTGCCCCGCAAACACAAGGTGCACCGCAAACACAAGGTGCCCCGCAAACACAATGTGCCCCGCAAACACAATGTGCCCCGCAAACACAATGTGCCCCGCAAACACTATGTGTCCCGCAAACACAAAGTGCCCCGCAAACACAAGGTGCCCCGCAAACACAAGGTGCCCCGCAAACACAAGGTGCCCCGCAAACACAAGGTGCCCCGCAAACACAAGGTGCCCCGCAAACACAAGGTGCCCCGCAAACACAAGGTGCCCCGCAAACACAAGGTGCCCCGCAAACACAAGGTGCCCCGCAAACACAAGGTGCCCCGCAAACACAAGGTGCCCCGCAAACACAAGGTGCCCCGCAAACACAATGTGCCCCGCAAACACAATGTGCCCCGCAAACACAAGGTGCACCGCAAACACAAGGTGCCCCGCAAACACAATGTGCCCCGCAAACACAATGTGCCCCGCAAACACAATGTGCCCCGCAAACACTATGTGTCCCGCAAACACAAAGTGCCCCGCAAACACAAGGTGCCCCGCAAACACAAGGTGCCCCGCAAACACAAGGTGCCCCGCAAACACAAGGTGCCCCGCAAACACAAGGTGCCCCGCCAACACAAGGTGCCCCGCAAACACAAGGTGCCCCGCAAACACAAGGTGCCCCGCAAACACAATGTGCCCCGCAAACACAAGGTGCCCCGCAAACACAAAGAGCCCCGCAAACACAATGTGCCCCGCAAACACAAGGTGCCCCGCAAACACAAGGTGCCCCGCAAACACAAGGTGCCCCGCAAACACAAGGTGCCCCGCAAACACAAGGTGCCCCGCAAACACTATGTGCCCCGCAAACACAAGGTGCCCCGCAAACACAAGGTGCCCCGCAAACACAAGGTGCCCCGCAAACACAAAGAGCCCCGCAAACACAATGTGCCCCGCAAACACAAGGTGCCCCGCAAACACAAGGTGCCCCGCAAACACAAGGTGCCCCGCAAACACAAGGTGCCCCGCAAACACAAGGTGCCCCGCAAACACAAGGTGCCCCGCAAACACAAGGTGCCCCGCAAACACAAGGTGCCCCGCAAACACAAGGCGCCCCGCAAACACAAAGTGCCCCGCAAACACAAAGTTCCACCGAATATCGTTTTGGTTTTTCGTTGCTTTTGGCGCGTTGGAGGTTTTTGAAGTCTGCACGTTGCAGACGTCGGTGAATGAGTGGATGATGATGAGGATGATGATGAACCTAACCTAGTCTAGAAGGGAGGAGGGGAAACCCGGTGCCAGCACGTAGCCTACTCCTGTCGAAGAGCACCAAGGGGACCACCGGCTTAACGTCCCTTCCGAAGGACGGTACAACGCGAACAACAGGATTCCTCCACAAATCCATGCTGTCGAGAGGTTAGAGAGGTTGGAGAGATTGGAGATGTTGGAGAGGTTGGACTGGTTGGTGCGGTTGAAAGGGCTGAGAGGTTGGAGAGGTTGAAAGGTTGGAGAGGTTAGAGAGGCTAGAGAGGTCGGATAGGTTGGAGAGGTTGGTAGGTTGGAGATGTTGATAGGTTAGAGAGGTTGGAGAGGTTGGAGAGGTTGGTAGGTTGGACATGTTGATAGGTTAGAGAGGTCGGAGAGGTTGGAGAGGTTGGTAGGTTGGACATGTTGATAGGTTAGAGAGGTTGGAGAGGTTGGAGAGGTTGGAGAGGTTGGTAGGTTGGAGATGTTGATAGGTTGGAGATGTTGATAGGTTAGAGAGGTTAGAGAGGTTGGAGAGGTTGGAGAGGTTGGTAGGTTGGAGATGTTGATAGGTTGGAGATGTTGATAGGTTGGAGAGGTTGGAGAGGTTGGAGAGGTTGGAGAGGTTTGAGAGGTTGGAGAGGTCGGTAGGTTGGAGATGTTGATAGGTTAGAGAGGTCGGAGAGGTTGGAGAGGTTGGTAGGTTGGAGATGTTGATAGGTTAGAGAGGTTGGAGAGGTTGGAGAGGTTGGTAGGTTGGAGATGTTGATAGGTTAGAGAGGTTGGAGAGGTTGGAGAGGTTGGTAGGTTGGAGATGTTGATAGGTTAGAGAGGTCGGAGAGGTTGGAGAGGTTGGTAGGTTGGAGATGTTGATAGGTTAGAGAGGTCGGAGAGGTTGGAGAGGTTGGTAGGTTGGAGATGTTGATAGGTTAGAGAGGTTAGAGAGGTTGGAGAGGTTGGAGAGGTTAGAGAGGTTGGAGAGGTTGGAGAGGTTGGAGAGGTTGGAGAGGTTAGAGAGGTTGGAGAGGTTGGAGAGGTTGGTAGGTTGGAGATGTTGATAGGTTGGACATGTTGATAGGTTAGAGAGGTTGGAGAGGTTGGAGAGGTTGGAGAGGTTGGAGAGGTTGGAGAGGTTGGAGAGGTTGGAGAGGTTGGAGAGGTTGGAGAGGTTGGAGAGGTTGGAGAGGTTTGAGAGGTTGGAGAGGTCTGTCTTGTAGCACAATGTCTCATATCCGGTCGGTCGGTCGGTCGGTCGATCCACTTTACTAATCATTGGGCAGTGATCACCGCACCGACGCAATCAAATGCAAATACCAGCGAGCGCAGATCTCAGCGTCTCAGCATCTCAGCATCTCAGCATCTCAGCATCTCAGCATCTCAGCATCTCAGCATCTCAGCATCTCAGCATCTCAGCATCTCAGCATCTCAGCATCTCAGCATCTCAGCATCTCAGCATCTCAGCGTCTCAACATCTCAACATCTCAGCGTCTCAGCATCTCAACATCTCAGCATCTCAACATCGCAGCATCTCAACATCTCAGCATCTCAGCATCTCAGCATCTCAGCATCTCAACATCTCAGCATCTCAACATCTCAGCATCTCAACATCTCAATGTCTCAACATCTCAGCGTCTCAGCATCTCAGCATCTCAGCATCTCAGCATCTCAGCATCTCAGCATCTCAGCATCTCAGCATCTCAGCATCTCAGCATCTCAGCATCTCAGCATCTCAACATCTCAACATCTCAGCATCTCAGCATCTCAACATCTCAGCATCTCAACATCTCAGCATCTCAGCATCTCAACATCTCAACATCTTAGCATCTCAGCATCTCAACATCTCAGCATCTCAACATCTCAACATCTCAACATCTCAACGTCTCAACATCTCAGCATCTCAGCATCTCAGCATCTCAACATCTTAGCATCTCAGCATCTCAACATCTCAGCATCTCAACATCTCAACATCTCAACATCTCAACGTCTCAACATCTCAGCGTCTCAGCATCTCAGCATCTCAGCATCTCAGCATCTCAGCATCTCACCATCTCAGCATCACAGCATCTCAACATCTCAGCGTCTCAGCATCTCAGCATCTCAGCATCTCAGCATCTCAGCATCTCAGCATCTCAGCGTCTCAGCATCTCAGCATCTCAGCATCTCAACATCTCAACATCTCAACATCTCAGCGTCTCAGCATCTCAGCATCTCAGCATCTCAGCATCTCAGCATCTCAACATCTCAACATCTCAGCGTCTCAGCATCTCAGCATCTCAGCATCTCAGCATCTCAGCATCTCAACATCTCAACATCTCAACATCTCAGCGTCTCAGCATCTCAGCATCTCAGCATCTCAGCATCTCAGCATCTCAACATCTCAACATCTCAACATCTCAGCGTCTCAGCATCTCAGCATCTCAGCATCTCAGCATCTCAGCATCTCAGCATCTCAGCATCTCAGCATCTCAGCATCTCAGCATCTCAACATCTCAGCATCCCAGCATCTCAACGTCTCAGCATCTCAGCATCCCAGCATCTCAACATCTCAGCATCTCAGCATCTCAGCATCTCAGCATCTCAGCATCTCAGCATCTCAACAGGTGCTGTGGGTGCTGTGGGTGCTGTGGGTGCTGTAGATGCTGTGGGTGCTGTGGGTGCTGTAGGTGCTGTATGTGCTGTGGGTGCTGTGGGTGATGTGGGTGCTGTGGGTGCTGTGGGTGCTGTGGGTGCTGTAGGTGATGTGGGTGCTGTGGGTGCTGTGGGGTGCGGGGGTGCCGGTTCTGTCCCCACCTACCATTCAATGCAGATTGCACTCTGTCCAACATGTCTCACGTTCTGAGTGCAACGTGCATTCATGGCCGTTACATTCAAGTAGTCAGCCGCGTTAGGTCGCGATGGGACGTCGCAAGCCAGCCGACAAGCCCGCCCATTTTGCATATCACATGGTCTACCTTGATTCTTGTGATTGGTTAAGAGTCGTGTTGAATCCTGCCCAACATCTTGTGATTCATCCATCGTCGTTCGCCTGTCTTCATGTCTTCAATGCTCATTTCGGTATATGACTCGACTCGGTTGCGTACACTCGCAACGGACAAAATGTACCTCGATTTCGCTATCGGCCGAGGACTGTGTTGATAGCGTAAAGCAATGTTCATAATAAAGCCTGTCCAGATATTATCAGAACTCAATGACAAAACCTGTCTCTTTCTTCTTCTAATTATTATTATTTGTGGTGTTTAACGACGCACTGTTTTGATATCTGGCCATGCGGCACTGGTCTAATGGCGTCGGTGAATGAGTGAATGAAGATGAGGATGGTGATAAACCTAACCTAGCCTAGAAGGAGAGGAAACCCGGTGCCAGCACGTAGCCTACTCCTGTCGAAGACCAAGGGGACCACCGGCTTAACGTCCCTTCCGAAGGACGGTACAACTCGAACATCAGGATTCCTCCACAAATCTATGCTGTCGAGAGGTTGATAAGCAAGGCGAGTGAAGTTGCTGTACTAACTTTCATCCCTCCAACCTCTCTCCCGAACAGAACTGGTCATGTGTATGATGGTCACCCATTCAATACCTGACCCAGCGCAGTGTTGCTTAACTTTCATCCCTCCAACCTCTCTCCCGAACAGAACTGGTCATGTGTATGACTTTCTTGCTCCTAACAGTCAACGAAATTACCTTTCTTCTCGTTAAATCATCATGAGGTTTTATGGTATTCAGGTATTAGTGCTAACACACGTGAAATGTGTTTTTGCTCGAATCTTATTTGTTAATAAAAATGCATTATTAGACCGCCTTGGAAGATAATTTAGTGAAAAAGTCACTGATCTTCACTGTTTTAACACTTAAGTTAGCATGTGTTGAGATTTCACTACTTTTTATAGGAAATGCTTGGCATGGAGCTGTTAACACCGTCAATGCAGGCGAGGAATTTAAAAGTCTACAAATTTCCCGTATTGTTCGCTCAAAAAATGTTGGGTGCATATAGGATCGAGATCAGGGGAAATGTTAATTGAATAGCAATACGGGAAATGGCTACTTATTTGATAATTTTTTTATGCTGCTAAGCCACAAGTCTCCATCTTATGGGAGATTGCGCAGATACGTTATATTGTATTTCTTGTAGTTGATTTTATTTCTGCAGAAACACATTGTGTTTTCAGGAATTGTTACATTTGTCAGATTTTACATTTGGCATTTGTATGGGTGATTAAAAACTCGTCAATGGTGCAAAAACACTGTTCAATGAGATAATTCTCATTGACAATTAGCGCGTTTCAGGTGTATCAGGTGACATTTATGCTGCAAAAGCTGTCAAAAATTAATCAACACAACGGTTTGTATCAAAGTTTGTATCATTATATGCTTTTAATTGATTCTAAAACTTGTATAAATACCCTGCAAAAGTTGATTTTATTATCAAATTCACAAAATGTCAAACAAAAAATGTCCAGAATGTGTTTCTAATAGCGGTTGAAAAGACAAAATGGTGGTTTATCTGAAAATCATTCCACTTTCAATGATTTAGTTGGTATAAGAATTATAAATTCAATTTATTAGAAAAACATAACTATATATAGTTTTTAAGAAAATCTTCAGCTGTATGTAAATAAAAAAATCTAATAAAAAAGTTGCGATTTTTCTGATTCGCAAAGTAAATCTAGATATTGAAGCAATTGCAAACTGGAGCAAAGCCCACGGCGGCCATTTTATAGCGGAGCAAAATATTGAAAGCCTTAAGAAACCAGCAGTAAAAAATTGACAGTACAAATTGAAAAATAACGCGTTAAGCTATGATACCGAATTAGGTACAGCTAATTTTAACCCAAAGTGCCACATCTATCGCCCTTTCATAAAAGTGTGGTATACAGGGTTACATGAGCTTGCCCGTGATAATACCTTACTCGTGCCTATATCGGTGCTAATACCGGTACTAATACCGGCACTAATACCGGCACCAGCAGCAGTACTGGCACCAGCAGCAGTACTGGCACCAGCAGCAGTACTGGCACCAGCAGCAGTACTGGCACCAGCAGCAGTACTGGCACCAGCAGCAGTACTGGCACCAGCAGCAGTACCGGCACCAGCAGCAGTACTGGCACCAGCAGCAGTACTGGCACCAGCAGCAGTACTGGCACCAGCAGCAGTACCGGCACCAGCAGCAGTACTGGCACCAGCAGCAGTGCTGGCACCAGTAGCAGTACTGGCACCAGCAGCAGTGCTGGCACCAGCAGCAGTACTGGCACCAGCAGCAGTACTGGCACCAGCAGCAGTACTGGCACCAGCAGCAGTACTGGCACCAGCAGCAGTACTGGCACCAGCAGCAGTACTGGCACCAGCAGCAGTGCCAATACCTGTGCCGATACCTGTACCAGTACTTGCACCGGCGTTTCATAACGCTATGGACATGCAAAGATTCTAAATTTGAAACATGAAACAGAGAATATGCACATAGCTTGCCTAGAAAGCAATGCGTGCTTGCCCCAGCATTGCGTTTAAACATCTGTTTTGCTGGCGGATTAATTATGTAGTACTATGTGTTGGTTACCGACAATACAAAACGATGCCCCCGTCGAATCGCCTAGAGTCGCCTCAACCCATCGCTACATGCATCAATGAATTCAACCACGGAGATCGCGCGCCGAAAGAAATGCATCATTTGTGACGGCCGCTCGCTGGCTCTCATGTCTGCGTCGAGGCACTTTTCCTACTGGTATTGTACTCTTTGTAATTGGTACATGACTTTCAATTGTGGTTTGCGGTTTCCGTTGAAAACTTGAGCTGATTGTGCTAGCTGGAAATTGGAAATTGCATCCGTAGCTCTGGTCAGCAGTCATTCCGTAGTTGGCTTCGGTTTAAGGGACTAACGCTACCGGATTGGCACCGGCACCGGCACCGGCACCGGCACTGGCACCGGCACTGGCACCGGCACTGGCACTAGCACTGGCACTGGCACTGGCACTGGTACCTGCACCGGCACTGGCACCTGCACCGGCATTGGCCCTGGCCCTGGCACTGGCACTGGCACCTGCACCGGCACTGGCACCGGCACTGGCACCTGCACTGGCACTGGTACCTGCACCGGCACTGGCACCTGCACCGGCATTGGCCCTGGCCCTGGCACTGGCACTGGCACCTGCACCGGCACTGGCAGCGGCACCGGCACCGGCACCTGCACCGGCACCAGCACCGGCACTGGAACCGGCACCGGCACCGGCACCGTGGTAATAGAGTCCGTTTTGAAATGTTAGATCTCTCGCTTGTTTCGAGATCACTCTTTTATTCGCATAATTGACTTGATTCGCTGTGAAAAGTGCATTTATTTGAGCCAGAACTTCACCGTCAAGGCTTTAGTTCATTGAACCTAGGAACTATGCAAACGAGATCTAATCATTTTTTTAATTTAAAATAATTTCATCTTATTACCTAAAGCTCAATTAGGAATGTATATTAATATTATTACTTTAGAAAAACAAATCATGTGATAATTTAGCCTTAAATCACGGCAAAGATTCGAGATATTTCTTAGACCATCCTACTAAATGCCTGCGTTCCAGTTTGAACAATTCCGTTTGGACAGAGAACTAGTTCTCTTCGAATATGACGTCTGTCAGGTTTACAGAGAATGATCCTGATTAGTTTATTCTATAGGTAACTTTATCCGCGTCCCCCGCTCATAATTCCCTCATAATACACCATCGTTTGATTACTTTCCAAAGTAACCAAATAATATCTAGCAATAATTATGTCTAATTAAGCCTATTCTGTCGGATATATAACTGATGCCGGCTTGAACACAGGATTAAACACTTGTTGATATTTGCCTAATTTGTATAAATCACAGTCATTGGGCAAGGAAGGTAAATATATTATAGCTAAATAGAAGAGAGAAGAAGAGGAAGATAGATTTGATAATTATTTGTATGATGATTTATTTTCATCACCCACATGTTTCGATCTCATTAATAACGGCCAGCAGCTAGCGTTGAGCGCTGAGCGCCGAGTGCCTAGCGTTGAGCGGTGTGCGGTGAGCGGTGAGCGCAAAGGGTGGGTTCGTGCATAGCGTGGCTCTCTGGTAAGACACTAATTAATGAGAATATTATTGATGGTGATTGGTGATGTACGCAATCCGCGCGCAGCGCCATGCGCAGCGCAATGCGCAGACCAGCGCCTCGTGGCTTTCATCTCAGCCGCTCTGTTGGCTGGCTATAGCGACTCCATCCCACGCACGAGCTGAATTCAAATAATTGTTGCTTGGCTAATAATCATCATTTTTATGCACACAATATTTACTAACTACAAACAATGAAGCCGGCGCCAAGTCGAGCTTTGTTTTCAGCTGAAAATCCCCGAGCAACTTTCTCAAATGTAACATATTGGTATAAAATAGCGAATACTTAACATATTTTCTTGATGAATGAAGCGAAATATTTAATTTTATTAGACCCAAAACAAAATCATTGTGTGGTTTTGTCTCTATAACTGATTCTATAACTCCTTCCAGCGATCCGATTTTCATGATTTTTCATGGGAATTTCGTTTTTCACCAAAATAAGCCAACATATTTTTCAACTAACAAAATTTACGAAATGTTCAGAATTTAAACAAGTTTTTCAACGCTCTGGAGCAAAAAATTATTTTTCTTTTCAACCAATCTTTATGTGCTTACCTTTCTTTTGAAAACGAATGATGTCGGCAGTTAAAAGCTACGTAAATCTTTTGGTATATTTATGTATATTGCAAGATATATTTTTCATTTTTTGGCAATTTTGAGTGCAATTTTTCAGTAACACTTTTCATGCTTTACAGTTTTAATAACATTAATTGAAATAAAAATGTATCAAGATTGATCCTTGCAAGATTTATCCCTGCAAGATTTGTCCCTGCAAGATTTATCCCTGCAAGATTTGTCCTTGCAAGATTTGTCCTTGCAAGATTTCTCCCTGCAAGATTTGTCCCTGCAAGATTTATCCCTGCAAGATTTGTCCTTGCAAGATTTGTCCTTGCAAGATTTGTCCTTGCAAGATTTGTCCTTGCAAGATTTCTCCCTGCAAGATTTGTCCCTGCAAGATTTATCCCTGCAAGATTTGTCCTTGCAAGATTTATCCCTGCAAGATTTCTCCCTGCAAGATTTGTCCCTGCAAGATTTATCCCTGCAAGATTTGTCCTTGCAAGATTTGTCCTTGCAAGATTTATCCCTGCAAGATTTGTCCCTGCAAGATTTATCCCTGCAAGATTTGTCCTTGCAAGATTTGTCCTTGCAAGATTTATCCCTGCAAGATTTATCCCTGCAAGATTTATCCCTGCAAGATTTATCCCTGCAAGATTTATCCCTGCAAGATTTATCCCTGCAAGATTTGTCCCTGCAAGATTTATCCCTGCAAGATTTATCCTTGCAAGATTTCTCCCTGCAAGATTTATCCTTGCAAGATTTGTCCTTGCAAGATTTATCCCTGCAAGATTTATCCTTGCAAGATTTGTCCTTGCAAGATTTATCCCTGCAAGATTTATCCCTGCAAGATTTGTCCCTGCAAGATTTGTCCCTGCAAGATTTATCCCTGCAAGATTTATCCTTGCAAGATTTGTCCTTGCAAGATTTCTCCCTGCAAGATTTATCCCTAATGTTCTACCAATAAAAAGGTTAAATCACCTAAAAAGCAACAAGAATTTCTCGCAAACTCCTAGACTAATAAATTTGACTTTTCAGTGTCTGAATTATATATTTGAATTACGTGTAGAAAGTGACTGATAAAATCGGCCCGAATCATTCCGGGATTTCCCCAATCTTTGATTGAACGTGATCATGTCACAGCCCATTCTCTTCACACCGATGCAATCCAAGCCATGCCTAATAACGGGCACCAACCTACGTGTCTCATTCAAACGCAAATCAACGAGGAAGCGACTAGATTAGGATTTTTGCAGATGTTGGCTATATGCATGTAACGGTTTTTTATATTTTTCAAATATTTTTGGTCGCACGCTTGGATGAAGTGTCAACATTATCTTCAATAAGTAGATGAGGGGCAAGCCACAAACCTAACCAAAACTCTGCAACTCTTTCTCATTTTAATCTGCGCAGTTTAAAAGATCTGTGCCTATAGTTTTTGAGCCTCTCTCCAGGCGAGTTCGACTCCTGTCTTCCGGCTGCTGACAAAGCTAAATGCTAGAGTGCTAAATGCACTCTAGTTTGTCGTCGAGTCGCTGCTGCACTCTGCAACATGCAACGCGGTCATGCATGACAAGTGCATGTATTGCCCACTGCAACATTATCTCATCGCTTATATGCGCATAACTTGCACTCGTAGCTATCTAATCTATACCTACATGGCAATCCAAGAATAAACTGCTCATTGTATAAATTTCCTATAATATTATACTAAAGAAGAAGTTTTGTTTCTTCAATACATCGTTTCGTATTCTACTTGTGAACACACCCCTTTGCCGCTGAAGCTTAACGGCGATTGGTTACTCATTTCACCAGATTTATGCACTTCACATCGAAGAGGTATTATTCTGATAAAAAAGGAAGCTCATTCCAGATGCAATATGCAGCATGCGATTGTGTTTAGCTTATAGTGTAGAGTTGAAATGCTAGTTTTGTCAAGCTATGCCGGCTGGTCGACTGAATTGTTCTCAGCTTGCCTTGCCTGGCATCGGCATCGGCATCGGCATCGGCATCTTGCATTTTGGACTTCAGCATTTTGGACTTGCCACTTTGAACTTGCCACTTTGGCAATTGGCACTCGGCACTCGGCATTCGGTTGCTTCATGGCACTCTTTGTCCCGCGCTTTGAAAATTGCTGACACATAATTTGCAAAATCATATAGAAATTCTTAAAAAATACTAATTTCGGTTATATACTAAGTTGCAAGAAAGCACACCCTTAGAAAGAAACAAATATCTTTGTTATAATTTGGTTGATCCTCATCATTTGTGTCACTTTATGATTGACTTGTATCAATTCATTCCTTACCGATAATCTCGAAACCAGCTGGAAGAGTTTTTACCATGACAATGTTTGTTCGGGTTAGGGGTAGTTATTGAGACTTTCCTTCACGTTTTGCTGAAGCGTCTGGGCAAGGGGTGATGGAAGGGGAGGGGACAGACACAAAAGCTTAAGACGCGTGCAGTGCGCGCCCCAGGACGCAGAACGCACACGCACGACGCACACGCACGACGCACACGCAAGACGCACGACGCGTCTATGGTCCCCACTAAGAGGACCCGTTTTTTACTCTTTCCGTTCGAGTCGCGTGGAGGTTATTTGAAAAAAATATTTCAAAGAAGGGTGTAAGAATGATTGAAAGGATTAATGCCTGCTGTCTGAATTGGCGTGCGCACCGCGAACCCCTTTCCTTGCAATTGATTCGATTCTTTTCACACTATTATCATAGCTTTTATTATTCTGATTCGTTGCTATGGGTAGATTATTCGAATCTTCAATACCTATCGAATCTTGAAACGTTCCCATTGGAAGCTAAAACCCTTTCAGCCCTCAGCTTTTTTCGTTTTTACTTTCCATTTGAAATTTGCAAGTTGATGCAGTCGTAGCTACTGACTGCTGTTGTCGACTTTCCTGTTGAGTCCGCTGACCAAACTGTATCTCACGGTACATGCAATGATCTCTACAGGTACCTGTAAATGTTTATCCACAGGTCCCACAGGTCCCACAGGTCCCACGGGTCCCACACAGGGTCACACACACGTCCCACAGGTCCCACAGGTCCCACGGGTCCCACAGGTCCCACAGGTCCCACGGGTCCCACGGGTCCCACACAGGTCCACACAGGTCCCACAGGTCCCACAGGTCCCACAGGTCCCACGGGTCCCACACAGGTCCACACAGGTCCCACACAGGTCCCACACAGGTCCCACACAGGTCCCACACGGGTCCCACACAGGTCCACACAGGTCCACACAGGTCCCATACAGGTCCCACACAGGTCCCACACAGGTCCACACAGGTCCCACACAGGTCCCACACAGGTCCCACACAGGTCCCACACTGTGCAGACTTTATGCCAACCAATTAATAGTTTCGAAGCGTATGCATCATGCAGCTTGATTCATTAATATACTACAGCTATTTATTTTATTGTCATCTCGTAAGAAACCAAGGAATTCGTGTTAGCGAATTAATTATAATGCGTTCCGTTGAATTTCTTGCAATTAGTCGATGTAGATTCGACTGATCGACTGATCGACTAGCGATTGATAACTATTACACATGGAATGGTGATATTGAGAAAGTTGATCTCTAAGAAGCATGAGAAAAACATCAGCTCTGAGCTCTGTACACATTAGTAATCTATCTTCGCATTGCGCACGCAGATAGAAATTAATTGATCGAATTAAAATAATGCTAGTGTAGTAGAATATCTAACAAGTATTAACGTTGAACACCCTTATATGCATTTCAGTGTACAGAGCCTTTTACCAATCTTCTGTCATTCACAAACTGCAATTTTCACTCAATTCGTTGGTTTTTTTTATCAAAATTAGATTGTCAATTGGCTTGAAGTTTGATGAAGTTTTGTTCAACTGTTATGATGGTAAGGATCAGCCAGGACAGGTAGCAGAGAAGCCAGGTTTGCAGGCTTTGGCGGAAATGTGACTTGGCACCAAGTGATTCGATATCAAGTGATAATTCACCAAGTGATAAGTCAGCTGTTGGAGATCACCAACAGGTGAGGGATTCAAGAGATAGTTAATTTCAATGTAAGTTGTTTTGGGAAGGAAGGGTGATAGGGGGGAGGGGCGTGTCGAAGCCCTTGATATGACCAATCTTAATCTAATTGGGCTCTGGTGATAGTGAATTTAACAAGGCACATCAATGCGGAACCAATTGTTCACCTGTCGGAAATATTTATTTAGGAAATGTTGCGAAAGAAATGTTGTGACGCATAATTGCTGTGATAGTTTGATAGTTTACCTAGGAAAATGCTCCCTCTGTTAATGAATTATTATGAATTATAAATAAGTTTAAAAATAAAATGCATATTTCATAAGTATAAAAAAAGTAATCTCGTTTGGAAATCGCGCAACAACCCGTGACGAATAACAAAGCTACGTGTTTAATCTTAGGAGTGAATTATGTAAATACTAATCTTAATGGGTTCCTAATGCTCGGCTTTGATAGAAGGAGGTCCGCTGAGCAGGATGCAGAGCTGGGAATTATCGTAATGATTATTCACAAATGAAAAAAGATTTATTATGAAAACTAAAAAGACCGCGTGTTGGCCTAAGTTTTGGAAAATTATATAACTAAGATTTTCAAGCTCCAGATTTCACTAGATGCCTAATTTCCATCTGAATATTATTCATAAGATGGAAATTTGATATATACAATTGTTCTTACTTCATAATGAGTTCGGCTTTGTGCATGTTTGAGCGCACTATGACCACGACTGTGAATCTGTGGCTGTGAAGATCGCGCTAATCACTAAATACAAGCAGCGCGCATTGCTTGGCAAGATGTGCTTTATTATTATAGGTAAGGTAAAATACATACCGTGTCTTGAACCTTCATCATTAGTGTAATTCAGTTTCAGATGCTATATTCCGGCTAAAGATCCTGGACCACAAACTTAAATCAAAGCACAATGCCCAACACACATTTCCCTTACTTACTTCACACACATTGTGTTTATTTGTTGGATTTTATAATTATTTATTATATTATATCGACGGATAATCATTTAAAGTCTCATTTACAATATCAAAATATTGGTTAGTAGCCGTTAAAATCAGTAAATAGCTCATTCTATTTTAAACATGAATCAGGTTTCGTCCAACATCCCTCCCTTTATTTGCTTATATATAAGTAGAATCCGCCCCCTTTAAAAATGTGTAAGGCGTTTTTGTTGCCATCGATACTGCAATTCCCTATCCCATCCTGGGCTTGGATAACATTACACATAGGTAACAGGAAGTTTAGATCTTCTGCATCAATCATGGGTCTCGAAGATTGGATTGTCTGGCAAAAGCATCACCGACTCCTCTGGTGGTAGCCGAATGATCGCTAATTCCTCCGGAGGCCTTCCGACTTATCAGGACGACCATTTGTTCATCAGGAGGTCAACACGTTCTTCTAGAGTCTAGAGAATGATTATTTCCTCTGGAGAACATTTGCTTTCCTGACATCTTTTGAAACAGCGCCTGCTTATCGAGCGTCGAACACAAAATGGCCACTCGATCTCGAAAGCTCGCCTCCGCAATAAGAATTAAATAATTTAGATAAGCACGAGGCCTCCAGTCTGCAAACTTCGTGCCGAACTGCTGCCTGACCAATATGGAATTCAAATGCCCTAATACTATTATAATAGGGATTCTCTAATAATTATTAACTAAAAATAAATTGGGTACGTGTGTCTGATGCTATCACTATTTCATGTAAAGTTGAACGCTGAAACGTACAGGCTCAAGCAAGATGTGAACACTGCGACGCAGCGGGTTCTTACTACTCCCTTGCTGGGTAACCTTGTTATCTCCTCGGAGGCTACCAATGAAATGCATTGCTCTGCACTTAGTGGCATTGGCGGCGGCACTCAAATGAACCCAATCTGGCTCATGGTCAACGTAGGGACTTCGTCTGAACCCCTAGAAAGAAGAAAGGGGGAGGCAAAACCGAATTTTCGGGACCAGAACCGGGACCGGGAACGCGGCACGTAGCATGCTTGCACTTTTAGAACTTCCAGAACTTCCAGCACTTTCAGCACATCCAGCACTTCCAGCGCTTCCATCACTTCTAGCACTTCTAGCACTTCTAGCACTTCCAGCACTTCCAGCACTTCTAGCACTTCTAGCACTTCCAGCACTTCCAGCACTTCCAGAGTACACGAGCTCGCCGAATATGTCATCCGATCTTCGTGAACCACATTCAAGTAGCATTGCGTTGCGCGGAGGAATCGTCTGCATTTGGCAGCAGTTTCGCGTGGGGTGGGGCAGGGGGGGGAGGGGTTAATAATATGATCGTGATGTGGCGAGGCAGCCAGGGCACTGGCAGCCCAGCCGAGCCGAGGCGAGGCGATTCCATTCCAGCAGCCAGCATATGGTCGAATTGTTCTAAAACATAATTAAAGTATCTCTCGGCTTGCAACAGACCAGCGAAGAAGTAATGATCAACTAATTACCTTGAGCATACCAAGATCATGATCACAACCATGTTGTGTACCACTTAATTATATGTATATGCAGAAGAGCAATCATTTTCTTGGTCCGACTTCACGGCTGACTACTTAAATAAGTAGCGTATATATTCTTCTAGTGGAATACTTGTTTTTGGGCCGGGTTTCTCATCTGGTAACGACAATCATGCTGTTTTCACCGCGATCCAATGATGTCCGGGCTGTTCACAGGTATCAAACTGTACCTAGTGGCTAGGTAGAATATAGCTCAGCCATAATGAGAGTGATTATCAGGTGATACGTGTGGGGTCATGAAATGGGCGATCTCTCATGAACGTCGATCGCCTCGTCTCGCCTCGCCTCTATGTCTTACCCGTTAGATCTTACCTTATCGTCAAATCAACACTCGATATCATCACCCATCATCACCCGTCATCACCCGTCATCACCCATCATTCCCCATCATGAGACTTTCCGTCGCAGGAGTAGTTGCATCGAGAGTTGAGAATCCTGGGGCAATGTCGTTGTATTTCCTCGGGTTGGTAGGTTGATGTGTTCGATGAGTTGGTAGGTTGATGTGTCGATGAGTTGGTAGGTTGATGTGTCGATGAGTTGGTAGGTTGATGTGTCGATGAGTTGGTAGGTTGATGTGTCGATGAGTTGGTAGGTTGATGTGTCGATGAGTTGGTAGTTTGATGTGTCGATGAGTTGGTAGGTTGAATGCAGGCACAACGGCACTAGGTACCGGGAAATGAAACCCCCGAACCCAAGTTTTGGCCTGCATTGTAGGTTAACTACTTATTATGCTACACCCGTATGTTGCGAAAGAAAACATAATATTATCAGCTTCTATATTATATAAAAGTAGAGGCGGCGGTGGTAGCCAGGTCGGGCGGCGTTCGAGATTAAATGAAGGAAAGCTTACTAAACTCGGTGGAAAGATGAAGAAGAAAAGTTAATGAAAAGAACTGTCTGAAAGCTTGATAGCGGCTCGCAAGACGGGATAGGACGAGATGGGACGGGACGGGGTGGGACGGGGTGGGACGGGGTGGGACGGGGTGGGACGCTCCCTCTCTTCTGTCCCACCCCACTCTTAGCCCGTGCCGAGAAGAAACTCATCTAGCAAACTAAGTTTACCACCAACTATGGTTCCCACAATTCATGGGATATCTGCCACTGAAATCTAATATACTGCCAAATGAAAATCAGACTGTAAGAGAAACTCTCGGAAATATTGGGCAGCTGCAACGGGCTGGAACACCAAATTCCGGTGCAAATTCTACACTGCTCGTAATCCCATTTAATTAACAATTAATTGAATATCCTGAATTTAATATCGATACTGTTGAGATAGGAAGGGGGATGGCGTGATGGGGAGGGGTGGAGGTAAGGGAGTAGGGAATTTGAAGTGAGAGACGGATATTATTACGGCTACCCCAACTAGAATGTAATACGTCAAAGGTTTAGACAAGAGGTAAGCCTAAATACCAAACCACCTCCTAAACGCCATCCCCCTTCTCTTTGTCGCATATTCTTCTAGATGTTTACACAATTCATAGTTTCTTGTCTTTCAATTAATCAACAACCTGGCTTCAATTTGTTTTGATTCCCATCATTCTTTGAAGACAAACCAAGTAAGTGTAACTGAACTATTTCATGAACAATGTTGACCGCTTGCAGCAGTAAATTAATACCAAGCCAAATGAAACTTGTTGTATTCATTCTTTGATTCGGATCACGATTTCCACCAGCTCGAAATGGGGCGTCGACGTCGGCGTTGGCGTCGGCGTCGGCGTCTGAGCGAGGGAGAAGGAAAACGAGAGGAGAGAGCGAGCAATCAGCATTAACTAAGACCGTCGTTTTAATTAAAAATCTGTTGGCACCACTGCAGAAATGTTTTGGCTAGTCGGACATGCCCGACTATAAGACCCTACTACACCCCAATGTATCTGTGTGTAGTACCATAAGCACTACCAACCAATATATTCGATTTATACCATCATGTTACAAGGGTTTCAATGTCTCGCTAGCTTCTGGGCGAGGGGTATTCTTCAATTATTGCTATTGCTTAGCAGACAAAAGACGTATTACTTTCTTTTCTCTTGACTTTTCGCGTTTTTATCCTTTGTTATAATATTGACATTTGCTGCCCGGATTATTTTTGAGTACAAGTACATAAAAACAATTGCGATTGGTTTGGGGGAGACATTTTTCAAGTCTCTTTGCATTTGTTATTTTGTAATGAAGCTATGTTGAGCATGACAATTATCCGTAGCACCCCGAGGTAAGAAACCACCACGTGGTCACTGCCCACCACTCACTGCCCACCGCTCACTGCCCACCGCTCACTGCCCACCGCTCACTGCCCACCACTCACTGCCCACCGCTCACTGCCCACCGCTCACTGCCCAACGCTCACTGCCCACCGCTCACTGCCCACCGCTCACTGCCCACCGCTCACTACCCAACGCTCACTGCCCACCGCTCACTGCCCACCGCTCACTGCCCACCACCCACTGCCCACCACCCACTGCCCACCACCCACTGCCCACCACCCACTGCCCACCGCTCACTGCCCACCGCTCACTGCCCACCGCTCACTGCCCACCACCCACTGCCCACCGCTAACTGCCCACCACCCACTGCCCACCGCTCACTGCCCACCACCCACTGCCCACCGCTCACTGCCCACGAACGCGAAAGAAAATGTCGGCAACTGTGTTCGATTGTAATTGCAGTTAATTTGATCAATTATTGACCTAACGGGACAGCATTTAAAAATAATTTTATAAAAGACAACGAATTGTGTTCATCTTTTTTTGAAAATCAAAACACTTTTAACTTTGAACAAGAATTCTCTGTCTGAACTATTCGGTGCTTGCAGCGATATTTCTGTCTGAACTATTCGGTGTCTGCAGCGATATTTCTGTCTGAACTATTCGGTGCTTGCAGCGATATTTCTGTCTGAACTATTCGGTGCTTGCAGCGATATTTCTGTCTGAACTATTTGGTGTCTGCAGCGATATTTCTGTCTGAACTATTCGGTGCTTGCAGCGATATTTCTGTCTGAACTATTCGGTGCTTGCAGCGATATTTCTGTCTGAACTATTCGGTGCCTGCAGCGATATTTCTGTCTGAACTATTCGGTGTTTGCAGCGATATTTCTGTCTGAACTATTCGGTGTCTGCAGCGATATTTCTGTCTGAACTATTCGGTGCTTGCAGCGATATTTCTGTCTGAACTATTCGGTGTTTGCAGCGATATTTCTGTCTGAACTATTCGGTGTCTGCAGCGATATTTCTGTCTGAACTATTCGGTGCTTGCAGCGATATTTCTGTCTGAACTATTCGGTGCTTGCAGCGATATTTCTGTCTGAACTATTCGGTGCTTGCAGCGATATTTCTGTCTGAACTATTCGGTGTCTGCAGCGATATTTCTGTCTGAACTATTCGGTGTCTGCAGCGATATTTCTGTCTGAACTATTCGGTGCTTGCAGCGATATTTCTGTCTGAACTATTCGGTGCTTGCAGCGATATTTCTGTCTGAACTATTCGGTGTCTGCAGCGATATTTCTGTCTGAACTATTCGGTGCTTGCAGCGATATTTCTGTCTGAACTATTCGGTGCTTGCAGCGATATTTCTGTCTGAACTATTCGGTGCTTGCAGCGATATTTCTGTCTGAACTATTCGGTGTCTGCAGCGATATTTCTGTCTGAACTATTCGGTGTTTGCAGCGATATTTCTGTCTGAACTATTCGGTGCTTGCAGCGATATTTCTGTCTGAACTATTCGGTGCTTGCAGCGATATTTCTGTCTGAACTATTCGGTGCTTGCAGCGATATTTCTGTCTGAACTATTCGGTGCTTGCAGCGATATTTCTGTCTGAACTATTCGGTGTTTGCAGCGATATTTCTGTCTGAACTATTCGGTGTCTGCAGCGATATTTCTGTCTGAACTATTCGGTGTTTGCAGCGATATTTCTGTCTGAACTATTCGGTGCTTGCAGCGATATTTCTGTCTGAACTATTCGGTGCTTGCAGCGATATTTCTGTCTGAACTATTCGGTGTCTGCAGCGATATTTCTGTCTGAACTATTCGGTGCCTGCAGCGATATTTCCGTCCAAATTATTCTTTGCGAGACTTGACTTCTTCACGATAATCTAATTGCTAATCGGAATTATAAAGTCTATTTGTTAATTGGTAATTAGCAATTAGTAATAAGTATCTTTTGATTTATTATTCTTATAATTCCATCATTTAGGCATTCAGAGAATGAAACTTTTTTTCTGTGTTTGACATACAATGTGAAGAAAATGCAAGACTATTTGTTTCGCTATTTTTTGCTTTTCTATGTTAGACTCGGTTTATTCGCTCAGGAAACAATTTTATAATGTTTTCTAATTTGCCAATTTATAACTTCAATTATAAATACTGTAGAACATCGTAGAATTCCTACAAATATCAAGTGATATAAAATTTCCTTTTTACTGCTCGCATCTTGGAGAAAAAAACAGGATAAAAGCAACAAACACAGCCACTACATATTATTTTAATAAAATAAACATTGCAATTTATGATTGAATTCTTTGCACGATGGCTTTCGATTGCTAGCAATGAGTTGGCTACTGCGCGGCATTGCGAATTGCGTGAATCATCGCAGAACGGCAAGCAACGTGTTTTTGCATTGCTGCTATCGACGACTTACATAGCATTAGTGCAATTCTCCTGTCCATTAAACCCTAAACAAGCCCTTGCGCCACATTCTCCTGTCCGGGAAGACATAAACAAGCCCTTGTACCACATTCTCCTGTCCGGGAAGACATAAACAAGCCCTTGCACCACATTCTCCTGTCCGGGAAGACATAAACAAGCCCTTTCACCACATTCTCCTGTCCGGGAAGACATAAACAAGCTCTTGCACCACATTCTCCTGTCCGGGAAGACATAAACAAGCTCTTGCACCACATTCTCCAGTCCGGGAAGACATAAACAAGCTCTTGCACCACATTCTCCTGTCCGGGAAGACATAAACAAGCCCTTGCACCACATTCTCCTGTCCGGGAAGACATAAACAAGCCCTTGCACCACATTCTCCTGTCCGGGAAGACATAAACAAGCCCTTGCACCACATTCTCCTGTCCGGGAAGACATAAACAAGCTCTTGTACCACATTCTCCTGTCCGGGAAGACATAAACAAGCCCTTGCACCACATTCTCCTGTCCGGGAAGACATAAACAAGCCCTTGCACCACATTCTCCTGTCCGGGAAGACATAAACAAGCCCTTGCACCACATTCTCCTGTCCGGGAAGACATAATCAAGCTCTTGCACCACATTCTCCTGTCCGGGAAGACATAAACAAGCCCTTGCACCACATTCTCCTGTCCGGGAAGACATACACAAGCTCTTGCACCACATTCTCCTATCCGGTAGAACCTAAACAATACCCTCGTGCCCCTGAGTAAAGTGAATGGGTTAGTTTTATTATAACTGATACCATCTTTCAAGAGCCCCGTGCTTACTGTTTTTACTTTCTACAATTTCATGTTCCTTATTGTTTTCTTCTGCAACATTTTACGGGATTTGAAGATATAATTATCAGCAACATGATAATTCTGTGCGCATAATGTAAATAATAATAACGCATATCCTGCTGCTTAAACACTAATTAAAAACAAATTTCCAAGATCATAGAAATGAAGATATATTTTCTTAAAAATGTTTCTGTTTCCGTGAATTTATTTTGCAATTCCATAGACAAGGATACAACGGCATACACTAGACGATATGGTCACATTTTACAAACTGGCAATTTTACCAACCACATGACCTTTTTCGCTCATAGACTAAATGAGAGTCGAGTGCCCTTAATTACCGAGTTGACCCATGAGCAGCTGATTTGTTCGATAAGTACTAGCCCTTAATCTCTACTGTTAAGGGCTCTACGCTTCTATGGTGCACTTCTAATGCCCTATGCCCATATGCCTTTACCCATGTGCCAGTGTCTATGACTGGTAATCTCTCCATTCTGACCACTGCTATAATTCGAAACGATCTGTTTTGAATAATATGTTAAGGAATATGAATAAATAAGTAATACCCCGGTTCTATTACCCCGGTTCTATTCTGTAACACTAGAATAATTTTTGCATTTCATTAGCAGAATGAATGTGTTTCTTGAAGTGCAATCATAACTAGTAACTAGTTTACTTGGAGTCAGTGTTCTTCATAGTGGGGGGCTTGGATAGAGGTAATTCCTAATGAGACTACATTAAGTTCAAATGACACCTACCAAGTAAAGGAAATAGCACAGCTGGCAGTCGGATGAATTTCATTCAGCAGTTGGCATTAAGGATATAAGACTGGATTCAGGGTTTGAACACAAGATTTTGACACAAGATTTTGACACAAGATTTTGACACAAAGTTTTAACCCCTTGGTTAAAATGAGTGAAATACTTTACAAACTGGACATGGTCTGATTAATCGGGATGTTAGACAATTTAAAAATCTGATAGCAGATTCAAGAGACGATCTGACTTGACCATAGTTTATTTGTGGTTGACCAGGCAATTTTATTTCTCAATGACCTTCGCAACCAAATAAACGGGTGGACCCTTTTTGGAATCGGGATTCATTTTCATGAATTCTTTTTCAGAAAGGTTTCCTTGTGAAATTTGATTACCGAAATTACATAGCATGCGTTAAAAACGTCAATAATGATTGATAATGCTCTGATGGTTGGAAATACGGTACTACAAGTCTCGCTATTTCTGCAATCGTTTGAAAACTGCGCTTGACTCTGCACCTTTACATTGCACCCGAGGTTCTAAATGGGCAACTTTTTCTCTCACTAGAATCTTTACCTTCAACTCAACGCAACACATATGAACCGAGTACCGAAAGTTAAAGAACAAACATAATCAATTGTTTCCTTGTGTTTGCTGGAGAATACAACAGAACTGCGACGTTATCTTCTTCTTCATTTCTGAAACACCTTGTAGGCAGCCAGGGATCAGATCGTGGAGATAGATTGCAATGATCTGTAACTGGCATTGGCCCACGTTGGGCTGTTGCCCTCAAAGTTGGGCTGTTGCCCTCAATGTTGGGCTGTTGCCCTCAATGTTGGGCTGTTGCCCTCAACGTTGGGCTGTTGCCCTCAATGTTGGGCTGTTGCCCTCAATGTTGGGCTGTTGCCCTCAACGTTGGGCTGTTGCCCTCAATGTTGGGCTGTCGCCCTCAACGTTGGGCTGTCGCCTATAGCACTCCCTGGCACTCCATGGCACTCCGAGCACTCTAGGGCACTCTGGGCACTTCAGGGCACTCCAGGGCACTCCAGGGAACTCCAGGGCACTCCGAGCACTCTAGGGCACTCTGGGCACTTCAAGGCACTCTGGGCACTTCAGGGCACTCCAGGGCACTCCAGGGCACTCCAGGGCACTCCAGGGCACTCCAGGGCACTCCAGGGAACTCCAGGGCACTCCAGAGAAGCCTAGCTGCTCCCGCTTCGAAGCGGGCACTGCATGAGAAATATCTCTAAATCGGAAATCGACCAACACATGTAATAATAGTTTGTTGAAATCGAAGCGAAATTAGAAGAAAACTTTTACCTTGGTAGTTCGGTCTTGAGTGGGAGCAGGTGCTCGGCGGAATTGATGGAAATAATAACCATGCAATAAAATAATATTCCTGTTTTTGGTTTTCATTAAATTTGAAAATACTGTAAAAGCATACCAATTAAATTCTCATTTTAAATTCGAATTTAGGTGATAATCGAGTGGAAAGATGTGATCTAGCAGTGGTGGGACTGGTGGCATGCAAGTCCTGCTCTCGGCAGGTTGTGTAAAGTTGAGGTAGGTTAAGGTAGGTAGCGGGCACTGGGCAGATGGGTGAAGGGTGTGGGGAGCAAAATAGCGGCTCTCTCAGGGTAGGTATGTGTAGGGGCTGCCGCTCAATTAGCAGGTGGATCTTACCAACTAACAAAACCACTTTCGTATAGAACTTCTCTCTCTCTTAAAAAAAAAACATGTTTCTTTCATCTGGAAATAATGACTGAAATGACTGGCCATTTCAGGGTTGAAAGTTATGCACTTCCCTAGATTAGATGCAGAGAAGGTTGGGCTGAGTATCTGTGCTCTCAAACAAGATGAATGATTAGCCCAGAACGGCAACTGTCCCTTCAACCCGAGACAGCTGATGCATGCTAACGGCGCTCCGGCTAAATTATTTACTAGACACCGTTAGATACCTGGCCATGGCCGTCATTATTCAAATCAACTCAATACCTTGCTCAACATTCGATAAAAACTTTCGAACATGACCTACGCAGAGGAAATTATTGAAGGGGGTTAATTTTGATTAGTTACCATCTTTAATAATAATTATTTAAAATACTTTTCTTAAAAAGCTTCATGTGAAATCCCTTTTCAAAAGTTCTCTGCGTTAGGATGTAATTTCTTCTCAGTCTTGAAAGCCAACCCAGTTTCAGCCTTGGAATTTGAAATCTTGCTTAAAATAACTCCTGTTGTGCAGTTTTTGCAAAACTGAAAAAAAACCAATGAGAAATCCGAAAAAAAAGCAAAATAATTATAACAGCAAAATACCAACAGCTGTGCCCTGTGCCCTGTGCCCTGTGCCCTGTGTCCTGTGCCCTGTGCCCTGTGCCCTGTGCCCTGTGTCCTGTGTCCTGTGTCCTGTGTCCTGTGCCCTGTGCCCTGTGCCCTGTGTCCTGTGTCCTGTGTCCTGTGTCCTGTGTCCTGTGTCCTGTGTCCTGTGTCCTGTGTCCTGTGTCCTGTGTCCTGTGTCCTGTGTCCTGTGCCCTGTGCCCTGTGCCCTGTGCCCTGTGCCCTGTGCCCTGTGTCCTGTGTCCTGTGTCCTGTGTCCTGTGCCCTGTGTCCTGTGTCCTGTGTCCTGTGTCCTGTGTCCTGTGTCCTGTGTCCTGTGTCCTGTGTCCTGTGTCCTGTGTCCTGTGTCCTGTGTCCTGTGTCCTGTGTCCTGTGTCCTGTGTCCTGTGTCCTGTGCCCTGTGTCCTGTGCCCTGTGCCCTGTGTCCTGTGCCCTGTGCCCTGTGTCCTGTGCCCTGTGCCCTGTGCCCTGTGTCCTGTGTCCTGTGTCCTGTGTCCTGTGTCCTGTGTCCTGTGCC
Organism: Protonemura montana; assembly: GCA_947568835.1. Classification (NCBI taxonomy): domain Eukaryota; kingdom Metazoa; phylum Arthropoda; class Insecta; order Plecoptera; family Nemouridae; genus Protonemura; species Protonemura montana. The sequence goes on along the minus strand of OX387604.1, from coordinate 1,100,411 downwards.
CTGTGTCCTGTGTCCTGTGTCCTGTGTCCTGTGTCCTGTGTCCTGTGCCCTGTGCCCTGTGTCCTGTGCCCTGTGCCCTGTGCCCTGTGCCCTGTGCCCTGTGCCCTGTGCTGGGTATTGGTTTAATAATTGGCAGTACTGAAAGTAGCGTACTCAGAGGTGGTAGCTCTGTAATTTGGTAATACTGAAAAATAGTAGCCCAAAGTTAACCAATACAGTGCTGGGTTAGGTATGGGATGGATTACCATAAATACACGGCTAGTTCAGTTTGGGAGAGAGGTTGGAGGGATAAAAGTTAGTACAACTTCATTCGCCTTGCTTATCAACCTCTCGACAGCATGGATTTGTGGAGGAATCCTGTTGTTCGCGTTGTACCATCCTTCGGAAGGAACGTTAAGCCGGTGGTCTTTTTCGTGCTCACCGGGGTTTCCCTGCTAGGTTGTGGTATAGGTGAGGTTAATCATCGTCCCTATCATCACCCGCTCATTGACCGAGGCCAGTCGATAGGTTTCACAGTCTGTATTGTCCATGCAATGCGTCGTTGAACACAATACACGCAAAAACAGGAAACACGGAATACATCTGCGCTATGCTAAACTGGTCGGGAGTATTTGAACGATGCTCAACATTCTGGAAACATAACTTTACCTGATTCTATATGTCTTCAAAATCAAAACTCAAAATTAAAATCACCAAAGTTAAGCAACACTGCGCTAGTTCAGGTATTGGGTGGGTGACCACCAAGCAGTTAGGCGTGTAGGAAACACCGGATCTCGTGAGATCACTAAAGTTAAGCAACACTACGCTGGGTCAGATATATGATGGGTGACCACTGAACGGATTGGCGTGTTGGAAACACCGGTTCTCACTTAGTTCATGCACTTAGATAATAATCTTCTGTTTCGTGTCTGTTTCGTGTCAGTTTCGTGTCTGTTTCGTGTCTGTTTCGTGTCTGTTTCGTTTCAATTGAATATGGAAGGGTTTAGATAATCAAATCGTTTAGATAATCAAATCGAATGCGAGTGATATTTTATAAATACTTCCCCGAAGCAGCTGGCGAAGTTGAAACTCTCTCATCTTGAAATGAGCCTTCTCACGTTTTCTTCTCACTTGTCAACTCACGTGCTCAAGTACATATGATTGTCTCCGCCACTGGACGTCTTCTTTGCCTAACCAGTGGCGCACTGTCCTGTCGTACGATCAGGACCCTGATCAAGCCCGTTCAGTTTTGCTCAAAGCGCTATTACACCAATTTATTGCAGAAGTGAAATATGTTCAGTCGCCAACGCCACACAGAAGAGGTTGCATAATTGTTTCCAAAATTCAATCCAAGTCAATATAATTGAAATTATAAACTACCACATGTACCTGTTGCATCCATACCTTTGTACCTGCAAATAATCAGCTGAGTCATGAAATCACGTTCTTCTCTTTTAGGGAGATTATTATTTGCTATTCCAACATTTCAAATGACACAAGCACTTTATTATTTGTTATTCCAACATTTCAAATGACACAAGCACTTTATTATTTGTTATTCCAACATTTCAAATGACAGAAGTACTTTATTATTTGTTATTCCAACATTTCAAATGACAGAAGTACTTTATTATTTGTTATTCCAACATTTCAAATGACAGAAGTGCTTTATTATTTGTTATTCCAACATTTCAAATGACAGAAGTGCTTTATTATTTGTTATTCCAACATTTCAAATGACAGAAGTACTTTATTATTTGTTATTCCAACATTTCAAATGACAGAAGTGCTTTATTATTTGTTATTCCAACATTTCAAATGACAGAAGTGCTTTATTATTTGTTATTCCAACATTTCAAATGACAGAATTACTTTATTATTTGTTATTCCAACATTTCAAATGACAGAAGCACTTTATTATTTGTTATTCCAACATTTCAAATGACAGAATTACTTTATTATTTGTTATTCCAACATTTCAAATGACAGAAGCACTTTATTATTTGTTATTCCAACATTTCAAATGACAGAAGTACTTTATTATTTGTTATTCCAACATTTCAAATGACACAAGTACTTTATTATTTGTTATTCCAACATTTCAAATGACAGAAGTACTTTATTATTTGTTATTCCAACATTTCAAATGACACAAGCACTTTATTATTTGCTATTCCAACATTTCAAATGACAGAAGTGCTTTATTATTTGTTATTCCAACATTTCAAATGACAGAAGTACTTTATTATTTGTTATTCCAACATTTCAAATGACACAAGTACTTTATTATTTGTTATTCCAACATTTCAAATGACAGAAGTACTTTATTATTTGTTATTCCAACATTTCAAATGACAGAAGTGCTTTATTATTTGTTATTCCAACATTTCAAATGACAGAAGTACTTTATTATTTGTTATTCCAACATTTCAAATGACAGAAGTGCTTTATTATTTGTTATTCCAACATTTCAAATGACAGAAGTACTTTATTATTTGTTATTCCAACATTTCAAATGACAGAAGTGCTTTATTATTTGTTATTCCAACATTTCAAATGACAGAAGTACTTTATTATTTGTTATTCCAACATTTCAAATGACAGAAGTGCTTTATTATTTGTTATTCCAACATTTCAAATGACAGAAGTACTTTATTATTTGTTATTCCAACATTTCAAATGACACAAGTACTTTATTATTTGCTATTCCAACATTTCAAATGACAGAAGTACTTTATTATTTGTTATTCCAACATTTCAAATGACAGAATTACTTTATTATTTGTTATTCCAACATTTCAAATGACAGAAGTACTTTATTATTTGTTATTCCAACATTTCAAATGACAGAAGTACTTTACTAAAACATTTCAAATGCGAGGACTAGATTATTATTTACGCTTGTTTTGCATGTGATCTCGTTATCCAAGGAACCGAGCGGTTTCTTCTCCGACTTCTTCTCCAACTTGTTCTCCGTCTACGACGTGCACTTGGTCAGTGCACTTCAGTGCACTGCAGCGTGCATTATTATTTCCACCTCTTATAGACGAGATTGCGTGCAAATGTCATTTGCTCACGGCTTCTTGCAGATAATATACTGAGCCCAGACATTGTTATGTAGCGTTACATTATTTAGTTACACCTGTGTATATACTACGTACATCTAATTAGTGAGAAAGTGCATGCAAACGGCACGGCGTGGTTGTAGGCTCATGGGCAATGTACAAACCAACAACGTTCACATTATAACCACCCAACGGGCGAATCCAGTGGCTACCGTCTTTTACTCCAGCTCAGTAGTTAGCTCAATGTACATGACACCGAACTGTTTGCCGTGTTGGAAACACAGGTTCTCGTTAGATCACCGCAGTTAAGCAACACTGCGCTGAGTCAGGTATAGGATGGGTGACCATCATACACATGACCAGTTCTGTTCGGGAGAGAGGTTAGAGGGATAAAAGTTAGTACAGTAACTTCACTCGCCTTGCTTATCAACCTCTCGACAGCATGGATTTGTGGAGGAATCCTGCTGTTCGAGTTGCACCGTTCTTCGGAAGGGACGTTAAGCCGGTGGTCCCCTTGGTCTTCGACAGAAGTAGGCTACGTGCCGGCACCGGGTTTCCCCTCCTCCCTTATAGGCTAGGTTAGGTTCGTCATCGCCCTCATCATCATCCACTCATTCACCGACGCCATTAGACCAGTGCCGCATGGCCAGATGTCAAAACAGTGCTTCGTTAAAAACCACAAATAGTGTACATGACCCAGGTAATGAATTATAGCATCGATGACATTCCATGTCAACAGCTTAGAAGCCTATAGCATCGATGACATTCCATGTCAACAGCGTAGAAGCCTGTAGCAACTATGATATTTTGACAGAGAGAAAGTTGGGGTGAAATTGCTGCGAACGTGCGTGTAAGCCAAATCGCGATCAAGAGTAAGGAGACAAAGATCAAGGGAAAGAAGAAATAGTAAGAGAGCGACCAAGATAAAGGAAGAGACGGAGAGAGTTTAGTTGTAAGGGGTGGGAGAGGGTGAAGAGGGTGAATACTCTATACTGTATGGCTTTTACGTACGGAAATAATGCTCACGAGGGCATAAAATAGATGTTACCTTTCCACGATCATGTGTTCATTCTTCGGGAATGGTGAGGTGATTTTCTTATGTTTGTTGCCTTTGTGGGGGTCTGTGTTTGCAGTGCCTGGCCGTGCAGTGCCTGTTCTTGCAGTCCCTGTTCTTGCAGTCCCTGTTCTTGCAGTGTCTTTGCTTCACCGAGGAGGAAAGGAATGGAAGCTTTGGAAAGAATTACTGTAATTTGGTGGCGTATTAGGCAAGAATAAACTAGTTTTTACTGGCAATTTAACTCTCATGTTAGTTTTTTGGTGCATAATATTATGCTTTGCCAAGCAAAAGAAGGTGATTACTCTTTTGTCAAGCACGTTGTCATTACCTCGGCAATTCGAGTAACTGGCCGGGACGGGACGGGACGGGACGGCACAGGACGGGCGTCGGTACAGATGCTACTCAAAGCATCGTCAAAGAGGTATCACATCGCGGCGGATCAAAGTTCGAACATTGGGGCAGGAAATGATGTGTTGTGTATGTTAGAGAAGAACACACAAAACGTTGGCACCGGCTCGGCCTAGCGTGGGTGGGGCAGGGGGGTGGGGCAGGGGGGTGGGGCAGGGGGTTGGGGCAGGCCAAGTTGTTCTTATCATATGGCCATATTAATCGCCGGCTGGAATCAATAGGGTGGTTGCTTATTTCGTTGACGTCACAATCAGCACCCCCGCTCCTCCTGCCTCCCCCCCCCCAAACCCCACCCCTGCCCATGGCAAGCCTTCTCTCGCCTCGAACCCCTCCTCGGCTCCCTCTCCCCGCTGCAGGCTCAAATCTTGGGAACACATTCTAATCAATATTATAGGCGGCACAGCACATAGCGTGCCCGGTTCACAGCATGCCCGGTAATTCTGAGCCGCGGAAATGACCATTTACCATTTCGGTAACTAATCACTAATTGCGCTAATTTGCATCTCGTTTATCAAATAATGTGATTATGATCGCCTAACGAGAAGGTATTCCAGAACTTACGTTGTTTTTCCAATCATCTTATCTTCATGAAGAATGATTATACTTTTTGGCACATTCCTGTTCTTGTTATTTTATTACCATACTTAAAAAAAAAAACACATCAGTGGCGTACCTAAAATTCGCTTTCTAACACCACTATTAGATTTGAGGTAAGTCGGTATGCGACGCTTACAGAGTTCTATATCCTAGCTCCCATGTCCCATGTTCCATGTCCCATGTCCCATGTCCCATGTCCCATGTCCCATGTCCCATGTCCCATGTCCCATGTCCCATGTCCCATGTCCCATGTCCCATGTCCCATGTCCCATGTCCCATGTCCCATGCCCCATGTCCCATGCCCCATGTCCCATGCCCCATGCCCCATGTCCCATGTCCCATGTCCCATGTCCCATGTCCCATGTCCCATGTCCCATGTCCCATGTCCCATGTCCCATGTCCCTTGTCCCATGTCCCATGTCCCATGTCCCATGTCCCATGTCCCATGTCCCATGTCCATTTCCCATGTCCCTTGTCCCATGTCCCATGTCCCATGTCCCATGTCCCTTGTCCCATGTCCCATGTCCCTTGTCCCATGTCCCATGTCCCATGTCCCATGTCCCATGTCCCATGTCCCTTGTCCCATGTCCCATGTCCCATGTCCCTTGTCCCATGTCCCATGTCCCATGTCCCATGTCCCATGTCCCTTGTCCCATGTCCCATGCCCCATGTCCCTTGTCCCATGTCCCATGTCCCAGGTCCCACTTGGAGTATCGTTTGGTTCTCGGAATCAACACCTTTGTGCATGTCTCTTAAACTAATCGCCATCACGCAATACGCAGGGTGCTGGGCTTGGTGCTGGGCTAGGTGCTGGGCTAGGTGCTGGGCTTGGTGCTGGGCTTGGTGCTGGGCTAGGTGCTGGGCTTGGTGCTGGGCTTGGTGCTGGGCTTAGTGCTTGGCTAGGTGCTGGGCTAGGTGCTGGGCTAGGTGCTGGGCTTGGTGCTGGGCTTGGTGCTGGGCTAGGTGCTGGGCTTGGTGCTGGGCTTGGTGCTGGGCTAGGTGCTGGGCTTGGTGCTGGGCTTGGTGCTGGGCTAGGTGCTGGGCTTGGTGCTGGGCTAGGTGCTGGGCTAGGTGCTGGGCTAGGTGCTGGGCTTGGTGCTGGGCTAGGTGCTGGGCTAGGTGCTGGGCTTGGTGCTGGGCTAGGTGCTGGGCTTGGTGCTGGGCTTGGTGCTGGGCTTGGTGCTGGGCTAGGTGCTGGGCTAGGTGCTGGGCTAGGTGCTGGGCTAGGTGCTGGGCTAGGTGCTGGGCTTGGTGCTGGGCTAGGTGCTGGGCTAGGTGCTGGGCTAGGTGCTGGGCTAGGTGCTGGGCTTGGTGCTGGGCTAGGTGCTGGGCTAGGTGCTGGGCTTGGTGCTGGGCTAGGTGCTGGGCTAGGTGCTGGGCTAGGTGCTGGGCTAGGTGCTGGGCTTGGTGCTGGGCTTGGTGCTGGGCTTGGTGCTGGGCTTAGTGCTTGGCTAGGTGCTGGGCTTAGTGCTTGGCTAGGTGCTTGGCTTGGTGCTGGGCTTGGTGCTGGGCTAGGTGCTGGGCTAGGTGCTGGGCTAGGTGCTGGGCTAGGTGCTGGGCTTGGTGCTGGGCTTAGTGCTTGGCTAGGTGCTGGGCTTAGTGCTTGGCTAGGTGCTGGGCTTAGTGCTGGGCTTAGTGCTTGGCTAGGTGCTTGGCTAGGTGCTGGGCTTAGTGCTTGGCTAGGTGCTGGGCTTAGTGCTTGGCTAGGTGCTTGGCTAGGTGCTGGGCTAGGTGCTGGGCTAGGTGCTGGGCTAGGTGCTGGGCTAGGTGCTGGGCTAGGTGCTGGGCTAGGTGCTGGGCTAGGTGCTGGGCTTGGTGCTGGGCTTAGTGCTTGGCTAGGTGCTGGGCTTAGTGCTTGGCTAGGTGCTGGGCTTAGTGCTGGGCTTAGTGCTTGGCTAGGTGCTTGGCTAGGTGCTGGGCTTAGTGCTGGGCTAGGTGCTGGGCTAGGTGCTGGGCTTGGTGCTGGGCTTAGTGCTGGGCTAGGTGCTGGGCTTAGTGCTTGGCTAGGTGCTTGGCTAGGTGCTGGGCTTAGTGCTTGGCTAGGTGCTGGGCTTAGTGCTTGGCTAGGTGCTGGGCTAGGTGCTGGGCTAGGTGCTGGGCTTGGTGCTGGGCTTGGTGCTGGGCTTGGTGCTGGGCTTGGTGCTGGGCTAGGTGCTTGGCTAGGTGCTTGGCTAGGTGCTGGGCTTAGTGCTTGGCTAGGTGCTGGGCTAGGTGCTGGGCTAGGTGCTGGGCTTGGTGCTGGGCTTGGTGCTGGGCTAGGTGCTTGGCTAGGTGCTTGGCTAGGTGCTTGGCTAGGTGCTTGGCTAGGTGCTGGGCTTGGTGCTGGGCTTAGTGCTTGGCTAGGTGCTGGGCTTAGTGCTTGGCTAGGTGCTTGGCTAGGTGCTACTCACGATAGTCTAATGAGCATGGACTGCAACGAGAAGAAAAAGAGCTAAATACTGCCTGATGAACCACTTCCTCACATTTACATATACGCACCTTACGAATTACTCTTGAAACATCAAACAATTCTAAGAACGATTTCTCTCGTGTTCGAATTGTCGGTCCAATTTTTTGTGCCACCTTCGTGGTAGTAACAGACCATAAAATAATAGATTGTGGTATTGCGATGGTATTTACTTGTTAGGTATGTGACGAAATAATCACTGGCAGTTGGAACTTTACACGATTGGTTATCCTGTAATTAAGCGGTTGTTAGAACTCTTCCAACTCTTTGAAATTAGCGTCAACTTTGTTAGTCTACGTTGATTTGCGTTCGCAGTGGGACCATCACAGTAGGACCATCACAGTGGAACCATCACAGTGGAACATCACCTTACAAATTTTCATTGTTGCCCTAAATCCGGTGAACGTATTTAATAAAAATATTCGCACATAAGCGAAGAGATATCATCTAGACATGGCAAAGTAACACGATCAAAAGGAATGTAAATGAAATGGGGGAGTCGTTAAACTTTTTATTGGCTTGTTCACTTATGCAGACTCCATTAAGAAAGTGCACGAAACTTATCTGCATTGATGCATCCACTGTCCTAGAGGCTGTCCTGGAATATGTTCTGGAAGATGTCCTGGAAGATGTCCTGGAAGATGTCCTGGAAGATGTCCTAAAAGTTGTCCTTGCGATCCTGCAAATATATACGACATTTCAACGGACTCGGACATTAGAAAAAAACATTTGGACAGAAAGTTCGGAATAAAGAAGAAGGTGCTTGGTCCTTGGTGCTTGGTCCTTGGTGCTTGGTCCTTGGTGCTTGGTCCTTGGTGCTTGGTCCTTGGTGCTTGGTGCTTGGTCATGAAAGTAGAATGGGCGGGTGCTTTTCAATCAATCTCTGCAGCCTTGCACTTGCAAATGCATCAGGTGCATCAGGTGCATCAGGTGCATCTGATGATATTAAACTAAACGCTTACAAAACGTGTGAACCGTGAAGCAAGTGCGTGCATTGGGCGGGGAAGGGGGAGGGGGAGGGGGAGGGGATTCTGATCGAGTTTGCATACATTGAACGTCGGAGCCTCAACGGGCGACTGGTGAGAGGTGAGAGGTTAGAGCTGAGAGGCTAGAGGTGTATGAACGGCACCGATGGGGCGGAGTTTAGAGGGAGATATTTAGAGCAACGTGCACCCCCAAGAACTCCCCCCCCCCTCCTCACCCCTTCCAGCAGACACACGTTGCAGCCCAGCTACGCGTGAATTTCACATCAATTTCTAATAGATATTAGTTTTTTTTTTCTTTCCCTAATGCAACTTAGTGATGTAAAGGGCCTCTCTAAAAGATCATTTCTCTTCCGATCTCGTTTGCTAAAAAGTGATCTATCATGAGCTGGGAGGTGACAAGAGAAGGATTCATTAATCATAGAAAGTCAGCAAAGAACAAATCCCTCCGAAAATCCTGCATTGAAAGTTGAAACATTGATGAAATCATTTGAATTATTGGGAGAGATAGGCACAAACGTGATTTAATATCGCGCCAAACTATCAATCAATCACGTTTCAAACGGAATGGATCGTTTGCTTCGTTCAACACTGAATTTCCGTTACATCTTCGATCTTAATCTGTATACCAAGATCTTGGAAGATTGTTGCAAGATCTTTGCAAGATCTTTGCAAGATCGCTGCAAGATCGCTGCAAGATCATTGCAAGATCGTTGCAAGATCTTTGCAAGATTGTTGCAAGATCTTTGCAAGATCTTTGCAAGATCTTTGCCCCACTTACCCTAATATTCAACAAACACGTGCATTCCCAATTCGAAGGGATCGCACCAAAAATCGAATTTTTTTTTTTAGGTATAAATTGGGGTTCAAATTTCAAGAATTATCTGCGGCATCTTTTAGACAATTTAGCAAAGCGAGGCGCTTTTACTAAACTTTTAGAATCTTTCAAGTTGGATCGATTAACGAAAATACTTGAAAATACTTTTTACCAAACGGTTTGGCATGTTGGAAGCACCGGTTCTCATTAAATCACCGAAGTTAAGCAACACTGCGCTGAGTCGGGTATTGGATGGGTGACCATCATACACATGACCAGTTCTGTTCGGGAGAGAGGTTGGAGGGATGAATGTTAAGCAACACTGCGCTGGGTCAGGTATTGGATGGGTGACCATCATACACATGACCAGTTCTGTTCGGAAGAGAGGTTGGGGTGATGAAAGTTAGTTCAGCAACTTCACTCGCCTTGCTTATCAACCTCTCGACAGCATGGATTTGTGGAGGAATCCTGTTGTTCGAGTTGTACCGTCCTTCGGAAGGGACGTTAAGCCGGTGGTCCCCTTGGTGCTCTTCGACAGGAGTAGGCTACGTGCCGACACCGGGTTCACCCTCCTCCCTTCTAGGCTAGGTTAGGTTCATCATCATCCTCATCATCATCCACTCATTCACCGACGCCATTAGACCAGTGCCGCAGGGCCAGATATCAAAACAGTGCGTCGTTAAACACCACAAATAATAATAATAATAATTGAAAATACTTGAAAATACTTATATTTTCCAACACCAGCTGCAATCTCAGATTGCTGGGAAAAAAGAGTCCAACTTTTAATTGTCTTCGGTTTAAACTTCTTTTATGAAAATACAGGTTAGATTGGTATAAAGTGTAAGTAGCATTATTGTATGGCCCAACCTACGTATGCAGCATCCATTCCCATCCTAGAATAATTGTTCGCACATTGCAAAAGACTCCGGCTCACACCGACTTAGCACGCAAAGGTATCGCATGTAAATTCGTTAAGTGTTAAGAGACGCTTACCTTTGCATGTAGCTCAGTTGCTTTGCTGTATTATTCGTCGCGGATCGAATTCGTCGCGGAATTTCAGATTTTTAAGTGCTTCAGATTGAATCTATCATCAAAGATTTATTTGATTACGGGAAAGGTATCCCCATTGAAAATTGACACTTAAAAAATTTTTAAAAAATATATAGTTTTCAGCTTTTAAGCCACATGTTTCTAAGTCTAAATGCAATTTTAGTGCATCTTATCTCGTATCTTGTATCAGATCCAATTAAAAAGCAGCTAGTCGCAGCTCTGGAGACCGCCGCTTCACCGCTCGCCACTAGGAATGCAGTAATTTCAATTTTAAATGCAAACACAATCCACTCTTTCCCCCGACAAAAGGCTAATTACTAATTTGTTATTACATTGCCATGTCCATATATAATCATTAATTACGCAACTTTTTATCGAGATAATTTTATGCACATGAAAGTATAATAAAATATCATTTTCAAATTTCTTTGCTCTTGGTTATGCATAATAATTGTAGAATGCATAAAACATCACGATCTGGCGTATTAAACTTAGCTTAACCAATTATAACGCATTACACGAAACAATAAATGGTAAAACCGGGAAGAAGAAGAATGAAAACCGAGAGCGAAACCAAAAAAGATCATCATGAAGCGAAGCGAGGAACAAGAATGCAGATTAACCGGCTGAAAAGACCCCAGCATCAGCGCCAACTAGCGATAGGATTCATCCCTCATCTACGGAAAGTGGTCCTTGCGGGCTCTTGCGGGCCATTGCGGGCTCTTGAGGGCTCTTGCGGGCCTTTGCGGGCTCTTGAGGGCTCTTGCGGGCCTTTGCGGGCTCTTGCCACTAGCAAACGCCCTGCTAAGACGTCGCTAAGACCCCGTTACGGCCCCGTTCAGGGCCCGTCAAGGCCCCGTTAAGGCCCGGTTAAGACCCCGTTAAGGCCCCGTTAAGGCCCCGTTAAGGCCCCGTTAAGGCCCGGTTAAGGCTCCGTTAAGGCCCCGTTAAGGTCCCGTTAAGGTCCCGTTAAGGCCCCGTCAAGACTCCGTTAAGACCCCGTTAAGGTCTCGTCAAGACCCCTTTAAGACCCCGTCATGGTCCCGTCATGGTCCCACCGAACCCCTGACATCTTGCAGCCTATCGTGGGGCAGCTGGCAATAAGTATCTCCCTGTCGCCGAATTGATGCAAATGCTTCATTCAGCTTCTTATTTACATGGTGCAATTGACGCTATGTAAATGAAATGTTGGTCAGTATCTTCCTTCTAGTCTTGTCTGGTTTGTCGCATGCCCCTAAGTATTCTCATTAGAACACTTGATTTCAACTGGGGCTTATTAATAATTACGAGCTGACGCATCTGCCTAGGATGGCATGCCTTTGCGGCATTATCTAGTTGTGCGTGGTTATTTGTGCGGAATGCCAGGGAGGGAGAAATCTTAGCACTCCTAGTGCACGAAAAGTAAATGGAACATTTTAGCATATTTAAAAGTCTGTTGTTCTGTATAAGCTATGAACAAAATGGGATCTCGTCGTATTGTTGCAGACCATCACATTGCATTCGCAGAGTCTGTAAAAAATGGTTTCATTTAGTTTCAAATGCTTATTTATTATATTATGCGAAGATTGGCCTTGAGTTTTGTGAGCTTAAAAACCGTATTTTATATTCTTTTGGCCCCAAGATGCCTACCTACCTTCTTTACCTGGCTTTGTTGTGTAGCTTGTGTAGGTTGTGATCACCGGCGAGGGTGGTTTTGGCAAGAGCCCTACCCACACCCCTACCCCTACCCACACCCCTGGCATTCTCCAGCGGCAGAGTTTAGAATGACCTTCGAGTAGATCTCATCCCTAAAGACCGATCTCTCGCCAAGCAGCCGAGGCTGTTTCGTTGCTAAAAGCATAGCTGGCTGCTGGGCTGCTGGGCTGGCTGCTGGGCTGGCTGCTGGGCTGGCTGCTGGGCTGGCTGCTAGGCTGGCTGCTGGGCTGGCTGCTGGGCTGGCTGCTGGGATGGCTGCTGGGGTGGCTGCTGGGGTGGCTGCTGGGGTGGCTGCTGGGGTGGCTGCTGGGGTGGCTGCTGGGGTGGCTGCTGGGCTGGCTGCTGGGCTGGCTGCTGGGGTAGCTGCTGGGATGGCTGCTGTGCTGGCTGCTGTGCTGCTGGGATGGCTGCTGGGCTGGCTGCTGGGGTGGCTGCTGGGCTGGCTGCTGGGATGGCTGCTGTGCTGGCTGCTGTGCTGCTGGGATGGCTGCTGGGCTGGCTGCTGGGGTGGCTGCTGGGCTGGCTGCTGGGATGGCTGCTGGGCTGGCTGCTGGGGTGGCTGCTGGGCTAGCTGCTGGGCTGGCTGCTGTGCTGCTGGGCTAGCTCCTGGGCTGGCTGCTGGGCTGGGCTGTGCTGCCTGCTGGGCTGGGCTGTGCTGCCTGCTGGGCTGGCTGCTGAGCTGGTTTGGTTGATGATGGGAGGGGGGAGAGGGGGGGGGGATGCCCGTGAACGGCTATTCCGAGTTATCTTTGCACCTGAGTTGAGTCACAATGTAGCACGTAGCATCTACTAATTATCACTTCCTCATTACACATGCGCGGCATTCGAACATTTGTCAACAAATTCCCTGCGGCTAATCAGAAATCTTCATCTCTGATCACCTTTCTAACAAAATCTCATCAAGATGAATCAAGTTGTAATGTTTCATTAATGGTATGCGCTTTGATTCTTATTTTTTTCTTAGATGAGAGCTGCTAAATTAATTGTTTGTTATCAAGTGTTCACTTAACGGTCTCTCAGTCTCATTGTTCTAATCTTCATGTTAAAACTCTTACAATTTCTTACATTGTTGCGTAACTAGAATCTCTAGAATCACATGCTCGTCTTATCCTTCACGTGCATTCATATTTTATTAAGATATACAAATTTAAATCAAATTTAAAACGCGCTACGGTATTCATTCTGATGACGTCAGTGAGCTCTGCGATGTGGCTCATGCTTGAGAGGTAACATCAAGTTTATAAAAACCTTCATCTGCCCCATGTGCCCCGTGTGCCCCGTGTGCCCCATGTGCCCCATGTGCCCCGTGTGCCCCGTGTGCCCCGTGTGCTCCATGTGCCCCATGTGCCCCATGTGCCCCATATGCCCCATGTGCCCCATGTGCCCCATATGCCCCATGTGCCCTTGCCCGCGTCTGAGACAAAATTGATTCTGGTCGGTTTTGAGCTGAATTTTGAATATGATGTGTATCAAGAATACAGTCAGCTGCTGAGAACAGCTAGTCATCGAATCTACCGCTAACCTTTTAGATTTCCATCCCATTTCTGTCCCACTACTCGGCTAAGCCGTTACGTTTTCAATAATTTTCAAACATGGTGTTGTTTTTTGTACCTACCTCGGTGTGACTTAGCTGGGTGGGATGCTTCTTTTCATGTAGGCAAGCGAAGAAGATGCTCTGCTCCGCTCCGCTCATTTTTTCTACAGAGGGGCTTGAATTTTAAGTAGCGAACTTTGGAGAAGGTGAGCATCAGGGGTTGATACATTTTGAAAGCATTTCTCATGTTTTTGCATAAAGGCAGGACTAAAACGGCGACTAAATGTTGGATCGGTCCATTCACACGTACCGTACGTAGCCGGCTCACAGCAACCCACCGCATTTCAAGCCGAAAAAACAACAAATGAAACCAGTATGACAAACTCAGTGGTGAAAATATGTTGATACGTAGAGACGATGGAGGATACTTCTTTGATAGCTGAATTCATTCAATGAATTCAATCAAACGATAAAAACTAACTAAACAATAAACTATTTTCAAAAATTAGTATGGATATATTTCAATTGTTTGTGAGCGAAATAATATTCAAGAGAAGTATCATTAGCAAAAATGCAAACACAAGTCTATCCTGATGGACCAGAGTATAAAATAGGTCCTGTTCAATTTGAGCATAAAGGAGCCATGCTTGCAGTTCAGACACCTTTCTATGGACGAGTCTGGAGTGAAGGTAACTTCGCTAAGTTTAGGACTAAAATCGGAGGAACGTTGAAACGTGCACCTGTCTAGTTTTCAAATCTTCGACATTGAGTTTGAGCAAACAATAGCGTGATAAAGAATTGGTGAAAACCAGTCTTACCTAAAAATTAAATAATATTCACTCCTTGTTCCCTCCATTTATTCTGTGTCTTTCATGATTGACCATTATTGAGCTCTGAGCTAAAACATACCGCTTTGTGGCTTCTAAATATTTCTTATGCATTTCATCTGTTTGAAATTTGCTCAGAACAACGTTGTAGCAATATTAACATAAGCGCATTATAATTATAATTTATAATTTATAATTCATAATTCATAATTCATATTATAATTAGTTTTAGTAAAATGCAACGGCTTCGCATGCAAACACCGACTAGTCCCATGGAGGTTCTCACTGACACTTCTGTCTACTGGTAATAGGTATTGACTGTCATAAACATGGCCTATCTTTAGGTAACAAATAGGTCTAAGCAAGTCTACTTTGCGTTTCCACTCGTCATGCGTTTCAGTCCATTGTGAACGAATCCCGCCAAGCATAGGCTGAACAGAGTATAGAGAGAGGGTAGCTTATGGCATACAGATTTAAAGCCGTTACAAGCGAGATGTTTGAATCTAGCATAGCAATGAAAGCAATGAAACAGTGAGCCGCATGCCTTGTACTGTGATGGAAGGGGAAGGGTAGCATCGCATAAAAAGCGGACTAGCGTGTGTTCGGTGGGTCGCGGGTTCGCGGGTCACGGAACGTGGGGAATGGGGCACGCGAGCTGAAGGGGTTAGGAACCCTGGCGCACGCCGCCTTCTGCCGGATGCCCGACACGGTGAAAGGGGTAGATTTGAGTATCAAGCAAGCAGCCAATGGGAAGCACGTGGCTGCATAATTCCACGGTGTAACATTTCTCTCCCCTCTACAATCGCTGGTTCCGCTCTAGCTCAACTGGCGTGAGAGAAATCAAATCCTGCGACCCGCGATCAGATTTAACCCTCTTTTTTAAATGAATATAAATGACGCCCCTTTGCATACTGTGCCTGGAGCGGTGCATCGTGGTCTTTAGCTAATGGCGGACGCAAAATGGAGCCGCATTTGCATGGCTAAACCA
The DNA here is from genome assembly GCA_947568835.1 of Protonemura montana. Classification (NCBI taxonomy): domain Eukaryota; kingdom Metazoa; phylum Arthropoda; class Insecta; order Plecoptera; family Nemouridae; genus Protonemura; species Protonemura montana. The sequence continues at coordinate 1,084,962 of OX387604.1, read as the reverse complement.
ACTGTTGTTAGCGGTCTAATAAGTCGTGATTGTGCACGTTTCCGACACAGTTTCTGCTAAAAAAAACAGATGAAAAGCTTCTTCCAACTGAAACCCACACACAACGTACGTTTCATAGGAAGGTAACTAGACGCAAGGGCAACACACAAGATTTTCTCTTCTCTCAGTTGAACACCATCGTACAGATAAAGGTGCGAAAGTGACCTACATTTTTTAGCGTTTCCTCTCGTGTTTACGTTTTTTATACCTCAAGTGACCCAATGTAAGAATAAACACTATGAGGGGGAAATATGGGTTAACCTGAAAAGGAAAAAAAACAAGAACCATGGGAATATTTTCAGATTTTGCATCTCACATCAGATTTTCTTGAGTGCCCTTTTTTATCGAGTTTTACGGTTTTTTTTCTATAAATAATAAAGCTTTTGGAGGGTTCCTTTAGCATGTAAAAAATCTGGTTGCTGATTTTCTGTATTCTTCTCTTCAAGGTCTTGCATTGTTACGAAATGCGGAGGCTTTGGGGAGGTAGGTGGTGCCGGTCCCCGGTCGCCGGTCGCCGATCTCCACAAGCGGACGGGTGTTTCGCTTTTTTCGTGTTTTCTCAACAATTTCAGGGTCGCTGTTTGGACTCACATTTAACAGAGGTCGGTCGCTACCTACAAATCTACCCCATGATCAGTCGAACCCTTAATCATCTGGCATCTTTCCCTAAATTCCAGTTCTAGTTGCTAAAATGTTCAGCTTTGAAAAACAATACTGGCAAACTCTGGAAAGCAAAACATGCGTTAGTTACACGGGCAGGTTTAAGAATCTCATCGCCCAAAAAGAAAAGACCATCCCACGTAAGAGTCCGGCAATTACGTTATCAAACAGTGTTAGCTTATGTTTCAAATATAAGAGGAACTGATATTGCAGGGCAGGACATGAAGAGATATTGGTTTACACAAGAATAGTGTTTGCTGACGGAAAAACGGAGATGGATTCTTATTATGAAAACTTTATTGAGAGTGGTGTGGGTTCCAGGGCGGGCTCAGGAATCGTGTTTTGACGTAGCCCGCGGCCCTTTTGGGCACAGAGGAACAGATAAAGTTCTGGCTGGGAGTAAAGCACACAGAAATTGCAAGGTCTTCTCAAACAAGGCTGAACAAGGCTGAACAAGCCTGAACAAGCCTGAACAAGCCTGAACAAGCCTGAACAAGCCTGGACAAGCCTGAACAAGCCTGAACAAGCCTGGACAAGCCTGGACAAGCCTGAACAAGCCTGGACAAGCCTGGACAAGCCTGAACAAGCCTGAACAAGCCTGGACAAGCCTGGACAAGCCTGGACAAGCCTGAACAAGCCTGAACAAGGCTGGACAAGGCTGAACAAGCCTGGACAAGCCTGGACAAGCCTGGACAAGCCTGGACAAGCCTGAACAAGCCTGAACAAGCCTGGACAAGCCTGAACAAGCCTGGACAAGCCCGAACAAGCCGGAAAAAGCCTGGACAAGCCTGAACAAGCCTGGACAAGCCCGAACAAGCCTGGACAAGCCCGAACAAGCCTGAAAAACGCCGAGCAAGGCCGAGCAAGGCCGAGCAAGGCCGAGCAAGGCCGAGCAAGGCCGAGCGAAAGCAAAGCCATACCGTGCAACGAGAAAGCAAGTGTCGACGAAGCTGCCATTAAAATCAATACGCCGGCAGAAGCGGCGTCGGTGACCGGAAGCCGTCATATTCTTTCACTAGCCCCACGCAAGGCAAGGCAAGGCAAGGCAAGGCAAGGCAAGGCAAGGCAAGGCATGGCATGGCAAGGCAAGGGAAGGCAAGGCAAGGCAAGGCATGGCATGGCAAGGCAAGGGAAGGCAAGGCAAGGCAAGGCAAGGCATGGCATGGCATGGCAAGGCATGGCAAGGCAATGCAAGACAAGGCAAGGCATGGCATGGCAAGGCTAGGCAAGGCAAGGCAAGGCAAGGCAACGCAAGGCAAGACAAGGCAAGACAAGGCAACGCAAGGCAAGGCAACGCAAGGCAAGGCAACGCAAGGCAGTACTGAGCGCGGACAGGTTGCCAGCAGCTAGGAGCCAACTCGCGGTGGGTTTACACCCTTCGCCCGCTGCACAGATAGATAGTTTTTATTGGCAGGCGAAGTCCTCCCAACCAATAAGATCATTTTAAAACTTTTTTGAAGTCTAGGATGAAGGGAAGGAGACAGGGGTGGGGGAGCGCGCATGGTATTTTATAACGGATTAAGAATGGAATGGCATTGGTGCAAAATGGATGAGTCTCACGGCGCATGGCTAGATTCATTCCCTTTCCCTGTCCTTCCCACCCTTCCCCTCTCCTACCCTGCCCCTGCGCCCTGCGCCAAGCTCCCTACGTGCCTGTCATGTCCCGTTCCCTGTCTCGTTCCTGCTTTTGCTGCCGTTCCCGGTCCCGTCGCTCAATGCTGGTCGAATCTCCAACATGCAATGCTCTACTCCTCATCTCAGCACGCGTCTTCAGCGGCGTTGTGCTAATTAAAAAGTATTTCAAAATACGGCATACATTTCATTATCGATTGAGTTTCTCTGTTTTATGGGAAACGAGATTTTCTGTAAGGGATGAAATTACTGTCCTATTGACATGAATAATGAGCGCTGGAAAATGGTTGTTTACATTTTCTAAAGCGACCATGTAGTTTGATGCCAAATCACTTTCATAACTGGCACACTTGTTAACAGTCTCAAAGACTGTTAGTATATTTTTTTTTTGGGGAAACTCATCGCCAAGGGAATCCCAGTGAATATCGCAGCACAACAACTGGTGCCGGTGTTGGTCCAAGCGCAGCCGAAGGATGAGGAAGAGGATTACTTGGTTACGTTCACAGGCTGCGCCGGCGGTTCGGCCAGCGGGCATCAGCCAGCAAGCATCGATGCTGCTGGCCGCTTCGTTGTCAGTCGCCTTCAAGCTGTAAAGCCGGTCAGTCGCAGTGGCAGCTGCACTCGACGCTAGTAGCTCGTAGCTCGCGGTCATTCGATTGTCTTCACCCTCGCTTGCCACAAGCACGTGCTCGGATCGCAGTTCAATCTTTCAGTGGTCCTCTGCCCGGCGACGAAGCAAGCACGACGACGCCGACGCCAACGCTGACGTCAACGCTGAAGACAACGTGCTCGCTAAAAATTACGTCAATCTGAGTTTGTTGTGGGCAAATCAGTCTTGGCCAGCTTAAGAGTGAGCGTGTGTGTGTGTTTTATTTCTATGGAGAACTCATCAGACTGAGAATTGGTTTTGCAAATGACGATTTGATTAGCGGGAGGTGGACTAGATCTCAAAGTTGCGACCTCTTCCAATTGGTTCACTACTCTCTTTACACTACCCCCTCTATTTCGACTGATAACCCTCTCTGAGTCTCACACATCGAGTTATTGATAACCCTCCTTCCACCCCGTGCCGGCAGCTACCCCTCAACGGAAGGAGCACCACCAACATTCGGTACCCAGTAGTAGTCAGTGCTGACACTCACCCGAGGAAGGAACACGCGTGCTCTCCAGTTCTCCGGATACAGCGAATTAATTTCCCTCACGAATCTTCACGATCTAGTGCTGCTCACATTAATAGTCTGCTTTCTTATTTGCATTCGAACATTTTCCAGTGGGATTCTAACTGGATTGAGTGTTGTCTATAATAAGTGAACCTGTCGCGACATTTTTATCTTGCGAGCCAGGCCGCTAGTAAATGCCGGTGCCGGTGCCGGAATTTGTGATTGACAGTGCTGAAAGCGCGTCGGCCGGCCGACGGCAAGCGTGTTCTGTTTGGCAAGTTTGGCGAGTTTGGCAGTGATAACAATCCATTGTGTCAGTGCCGCGGACGCCACGTGCGATGCCTGCGGTTATTGCGATGCCTGCGAAGGGTGTCCTTGCAGACCCGTCGTCTCGGTGCAGTGCGAACGAAACCCTGGGAGTGTTTTAGATCTGCAATTATTAAGTAGTTCTCAAGTGACATTAGTGGTGGAAATCCCTCTTTCTTGGCGAGTACAGAAACAGAGAAGCTGGGATTCGGTAAATTGTGACCCGTGACCGGCGACTGACCTATTTGTGCATCTTCTCGACAATCACGGTTCTGCAAAGCTTTGACTCTGGCGGACTTGAATCGAGAGGCGATTCGACGGTGGGTGGAGGAGGCGTCCGCCGTCGCCGCGTCGGGTGGCTACGTTAGCCACATCGGAAACATTACCAACATTGCGAACATTGCCAACAATAGCAACATCACTAACAATAATACGCTAAAAACAGCGAATAACAATAACTCTCTGGCAGCGGCGGATCTCCACTGTTCGGTCCCAGCATCTGGCAAGACGCTTTCCTGCAACTGGTACCAGTCCGCCGGCGCGGGGCCGCTATCCGTGCCGTCGCCGGCGCCGGCGATATCGTCCCCGCAAGCTTGGTGGTCATCTTGGGCCGGCCTGGGTCCATGCTCGGCAAAGTCGGCGAGTCCTCCTGAAGGACCGCGGTCCCAGGCGAAAGTCCCGCAGCCGCCGCCGACCCGATCACCGACGACACCAGTATCGGTACCGGTACCGCCGTCTCCTTCTGCGTCCCCTTCGCCGTCGCCATCGGCATCACCGTCACCGACGCCGTCGCCTTCAATGTTGCTGCAACACCCTCCACCGGCCCCCGTGCTTTCGCGGGGCCTGCAATCCCATGAAGACCAGCCTCTGGACTTCTCGGTGCAAGGCTCCATGTCCACCATGTCCACCATGTCCACGTACAAGCCGGCTCTTAAACGGGAGTCCACTCCGCACACACATCCACACAAGATGCTTATCACCAACGGCGGTCACCACGGCGTGCACCACGGCATCCACCACGGCAGTCACCATTTGAAACATCATCGGAACAATAACAAGCACAGTCGAAACCACAACTACCGGCGGGAAACCAGTGAGAGCTCCTCCGAAGATGAAGGTGTGGGTCCTCCTTCGCCCTGCGGTGGTTCTCCCGGCCCGTTGCGAGGTGATGGTAAGTGCCTTGCTTCCTTGTATCTTACACTTTATCTCAAAGCAGATTGCAATGTGGATCCCAGCGATATTTGCATGAATTTTCATGTGGCCAATAGATTGCACGTATCTAGCGGTGCTCGTCGAATGTTTAGCAAGAATCACGTGTTATTCAATAAGTGTTTTGATTCTCTGCGTAAAATTTGTGAGAAAAACACACATTTTAAGTCGCCGAAAAAGTCTAGATACTGTAATTTCTGTAATGACGGTAACTCATTTCCTCCGAGTGTTCATTTCATTTTTTGACAGTAAATCATCTCGCTGACTCCAGTCCACCAGTTTCCCTCTAAAAGTCTCACTATACTTGTTAAAATACAGAAACTAGTTTTTTTTTTCCATTTTTTTTTATAATTGAGCCAACCATGTGAATGAACTTGTTAAAGTAGGTACCTACCTATTCTTAAAGATCACGCTATGTGCAGTTGTTCAGAGACTCGACCCTTCAGAAGGCGGTCGGATTATTCAGTCTCAGCTGGAGCAAATTGCTGCCTGATGTCTTTTGATGCTGGATCTTTTGGCGCCGGTGCCGGGCCCGGTGTGCCCGGTGTTTCCCTAATAGCTGGCATCCGAAATCCTATAAAACAAGATCATTTACACTGACGCCACTGGCAGGCCCGCGGCTGGCCCACATAACGTCTTCGGCGTTACCATCGCGTGCAATGTGTGCCCCTGCCGCGACCCAGGTTCCTAGAGATGAGGCGATGTCGCGTGGTTTCCTCTTTTCGCGGCCGAGCGCCGGCCGAGTGCCGGACAACGATGGTAACCACACGGCCGGCACAGTGGTCACCTTGCCTACACCTTGCCTACACCTTGCCTATACCTGGCCGGGCCCGTTCCTTTTAACAGCATCATCAGCAACCTCATTCCGAGAATTATTTTTTGTTATTCAGATTAGCTATCCTTTATTTACGCACGCTTTCTCGTATCCACCCTGTTGCTGCTTTTTCTCGCTTCGTCTCGTCGTCGACAGGAGTTGGTTTGGTATGCCCATGTGACTCAGCACACATTTGTCTGGTTGGTCAGTGAGTGTGGGATATCTCTCTGGATTTGCGTGCGAAGTAGAATATTGCATGCAAATTGAGGATGCTGTTTCGATTAGGAAATGGAACCAATCTTTGCACCGCTGTAGGCGACATCCAATGTGTGAGGTTTGCTTCGAGAATGCTACTGCAACTAATGTCAATTGATGTAATAATATATGAAACAGAAATCTGCACTGCATTACGCATTCCGGTGCTATTCGGGCGCTCTACCAATTTTCGCGGCATTTTTTACCAACATTTTTTGTTCTCATTGTCCGAACAGAATGTGTTCCACCTACGTTCATAATTCCTTCTTGGGTGCATCAAATGATCGAGTATAACATTCTTCTAAGTACTCAACATTAGCTCAAAGCCCAAGCTCCCTATGAATACCAATCGGTGTTCATGTACACCTTTCCCGGATGAGTATATTATGCTTTAGCACTCATGATACCTGTACAGTATCCTTGATGTCTGATGATATTTTACCCGGCCTAGAAATGAAACTTGTGAATCATTTTCCGGATAGATGTTTCGAGGAAGCCATTTTTCCTCGGTGGTTCTTGGTGCGGAGGTTCCTTTGCGGTCCAGTTAGTGCGGGCCTAGCTGCGGGCTATTCCCTGCGGGCCTCGGCTATTGCACCCGACTGTACTCGATGCTCACGTCCAACGACAATATCATAATATTCGTGCAGCCTCCCTATGATTAAACAAGCGTATAGTTAGCAATAGCACCGACCGGCCAACTGGCCAAGTACTAAGCAACTAACCGGGCATCGCACTTGTAGAACCAACCAGCCAATATTTCCCCACGACGTGAACCACTAATTCTACCCAACTTCTGATTGGTATCTGTTTAATAATTTGATATTTTGCGCGGTCATCGCTACGAGTGTAACGTAGTTCACTATTCCTAAGTAGTCGAAAGAATTGAATCAACGACTTTACCTTTGTTTTTGTTGTTACAGATGTTTGCGAGTCAGCAATGAGAGACAAGCAGTATTGCAAAGAGCACGGTAAGTGTTTGCTATTTGGCAATCTACCTACCTCACTATCTACCTGCTAGCACACGATCAGAGATGCAGTTTGCCAGTTTGACTACCTAAAAACTCTGCATAAGTAAGCTAGTCAGCCCGCGCATTCCTCTTAGCTACGTCGTGAGCAGATCTCAACATTTCTACCCATTTATAACAAATGGACCCGACTCCATCCCCCACCCCTAATGACGGGTCAGTTTGAGCAGGAAGTGGTGGTATACCTGAGTTAGCTACGGGCTCTCGCCCCAGCCCCCGTCACTGCCCCCGCCTCCACGAGCCCCATTTCACGAGCCACAGCTCAGAATGAAGCTTTGCAACAAGTTTGCAGCAACCTTTTAGCAGATGGAAAGGTACACAATTATAATAACCACGATCTGCATTTGTCTTTGTCGATTCCTGTTTTTGCTGATTCCAAAAATACTTATACCTACCCTCGAATAGTTTTCATCGAAAACTGACAAGTAGCGGTCAGGCAGGAAGTAACAACATTTCGTCTGTAATTTGGCCATCCTGCGGCTGACGACAGACAACCTCCACCTATTCTTTTTACTCGCAGCTCACGGGCCGACTACTCTCCTAGCAAAATAAAAATTCATCTCTGTTCTTCTACCTGCTAAAATAACTTATGATCAAGGCTGGTGCCATGGTGTCCGACGACCTCACAAACCACCATACCCTCATTCAAAATAATGAAAAAGAAACCTTTTTAGCTGTTTTTCAAATCCATTAGCCAACCAAATGGAGGGTACGTTGTGTACCCTCTTAAAGTGCTAATCTTGGCTAGATTTAGTTTGTCCATGAGAAATACTATTTGAATATAGAAGGCGCCGACTTTTGTTCTATGGCAGGTGGAAATGGTTTCTTACCAAATAATATTCTATGACCGCCGTGGTTATTTGCAAAATAGGGCTGAAGAAAAGGCGGCAAGAAAAACACCACGAAACCAAGTGGCTCCCAGATGCGAATGCATTTATGATCGACTTAGAATACGTCTCTTTGAGACTACGTATCTCTGAAATCTCTTAAAATCAAGCATACAATTAAGTTTGTGGACGGTTTTTTATCTAAACCATGGAATTATAACCGAAATAAGCAAAAACATCAACACTTTATTCCACCCCGTCGTCGACTGAATACGAGTTACAAAATACGTCTATCGTATTTTCAAGTCGAAAGTAATCGCGTATCAGTTGCATCATCTACGTTGGCAGTGTGCAGCGTGAAGTTGAGATCACCAATGACAAATTGGCAACCAATAAACACACGTAACTCTTTTATCCAAACTAAATCGATCGCCGTTTTTCCTTCCGCCCGCAAGTCGAAAACACGTCACTTTTCCGTCGCTAAAATCCCCATCACGGAATTCGCAAAATAGTGACCGACTTCGGCCAAATATTCTCATTTCGCACAATCGGTCGGTCGGTCGCACTGGTCGGTCGGTCGATCGCAGATTTTGCTCACCGCATTCGGTGAGGCCCTCTGCGCTCACTGACCAGCAGGTATTAATAATAATAACGTGATCGTAGTTATAGTCTTTTTCGTAGTAGTGTTGTCATTACTGTTGTTCCTCTAATAATGGGTTAGTCGTGTTCGTTAGCAGCTTGTTTCTTTACACTGCAACGCAGAGCAGTAAGAGCAAATCTTCGGTAACAATTGTCTCGGTGCTTGCTACACATACGAGTACCGAGCCAACTCTTAAGACACTCCCACCTATGATCCCATCGAGCATAGAGTGCGGGCACTCGATGGAGCTTGCTGGCCGACTCCATGTAAACTCTTATTACTTTAGCTTCCTAGGTAGGCCGGCTATTTCTACTGGTAAAAACTATAATCAAGTAGTGAGCACGCTGCTTCGTCTCCCTCTGCAACAGCTAGCAGAGGCATGAACACTGCCTGCTTGCCTGCCAGCCTTCCGTCGATCGCAAGCTCTGTTTTGGAGCCAAGGACGTGGAAGATGCTCGCGTCCAAGATTCGGGCCCCTTGGGCATGCACACGATTAAAAAAAAAAACAACAAATTTACCGACTTATATATTAGTGTTGATTTATATATCTATATTTATGTGTAACACATTCTTGGCCGAGTGTAGTTACATCGATATGGTACATTTCGTTGTTGAAACAGAGAAGGGTCACACGCGTACTGCATCCTCGGAAGTAACATGTCAGTAAACAGTTTTTTGAGTTAATTTCAAGTAATTAAATAGCTACAGGCTAACCATGCTCGACACTCGCCACCTTGCACGTTGAGATAGATGTCGTTGAAATGGCCTATCCACACGAGACTTCCATTGCAATCCAGAATCCAATAATGAATATGATTGTTTCTTACCACTCTCGGTATTGTTGTGCCTTTTCTCGGCTCCAAAATTCGTACCTGTTTTCTGGCACCTAGGCGATAAAAATCATCTATCGCAGATGGAACAAAAAGCTTTTTTTATATATTTTTTTTTTGTGCGCTAAAAGTTTTAGTGGCCGGCTGTGAAAGAAAGCCTTCCCATCCCACCATCGCGCCCAAGGTGCCTATATGGCGGCGTTTTGGCTTGGGTATCGGTACCAATATGTCACCCATCCCGCGCTTAGCCTGCGCCATCGACCGCACCAGACCGCACCAGACCGCACCGTGGCCGGAGAAGGGCTGCACGCTCGCCGGCCGTCGTAATTATTGCCGTACGCAAAGTGTAATAAACCCAGATATTGTAATTAGTGCAAACAAATGGTCTTGGTAAAGCCTGCACGCGACGCGCAGCGCCGCGCAGCGCCGTGCATCTGAGGGCGGCCGAGACCGGAACAGCGGAACACCGCTGCCTCTATTGCCGAGCAATATCTACACATTATAATTACAGTAGCTCACAAAACAGCACGGAGCAGTACAGAGATCTCGTGCACTTGTTTAACACTGCTGGAAGGACGAACCAACTATCCCCGCTAGTTTTTCTGTGAAGTAATTATCTGGAGACAAACGCACGTCATTCTGAAAGTTGACGCCGACGCGACGCAATACGGTGCCTGTACCTGTACCTGTGCCTCATAGGGTCAGTGGTCAGTGGTCAGTGGTCAGTCCCCCTCCAGCGTTCCAGCCCCCAGCCACTAACCTACCATATTCCACAAAATATGGGATCATTCTCTAAAATACCATTCTGGATCCTAATTTCAAGAAAGATCGGAGTGAGAAGAGATATAGAATGGATGGAGAGGGGGTGATGAGGAGAGGAACTGTAAAGAAAATCTCTTATTGGATTTTAATTTCAGGATCTCTGTCCCTTTGGATGGCTAGCTAATTATGTGGGCAGTATTTTATGGCTGCCATAATTAGTTTTAGTCTTGAAAAGTACCCTGCGACCGCCGCGCGTGCTTCCTAGCTTACCCATCTCTGCTTTTGCCTGGGGTTATGGACCCCTATTGTTTCAAAGAGATCGAGCGTTTTTTTTTTTACCGCTTTCAAAATCACGCTTTAATAACTAGCCGCGGTGATTTCGTAATCTACTGCAATAAACGTAGAATCTACAAGCATTTACCCGCCAGGCTGCAGGATTGTCGCGCGAAAACTCGTGTCAGGTATTTTGCAGCATCCATCGATACCATTACAACTGATTATTGATTGACAAGCTGATGATAGCACCTTGCTCGCGTTACCTGCTAACACTCGGATCAAAGTCGCCGCCGCTTTGACTAAGTGGTCGCCGCTCTGACCTATCACCAAGCGTTCAACACCAAGCGCTCAGCACCCAGCGCTCAGCACACAGCGCCCAGCGTTCAACACCCAGCGTTCAACACCCAGCGCTCAGCACCCAGCGTTCAGCACCCAGCACCCTCTCGGTGCTCTCACAAAAACTCCGGTGTAGTGCGTAAAGTGCGTGCATGGTTCAGCGCAAGCTACGAAATCGGTACGACTGGAGACGGCCATTCGGGTCATAGCTTCCGTAACTTCCGTTTTCTTTCACACAGAATCTATCTCGAGTCTAGATCTGAACCAAGTTATTATTCGTATCGGTTTGGCTTTATGCTTAGGTAGCTGTATGATTAGCAGGTGGTCTGGCCCCCTCCTCCCCCTCCACGATGCCAACGTGGCTAGGTTCGCTAGCCAATCTGCATTTGAATATTGAAAACTGGGCTGCATATGAGATTCGCGCCAGTGGCGTGACTGTAGAAATTTGCTGGTCGGTTACCGCGGGGGTGGGGTGACTTCCCCCTGTCCCTCAATGAGGATTCCTGAGCACGGCACATGCATGGGAACACGCATACGTACACGCATGGGTTTCGATTCTCCTGTAGGGATGTCCGGTGACGCATAGTCTGATAGGGCCGTGCACTAACGCCGCTGCTAGTGGCCTTTTTCCTTCGCCAACGCCACATTTCTCTCACCACCGTTGAGAGACGATTAAGAGTTAAACGATTCCATCTGCAGCATCTGCCGTCTTTTCTCTACCTATTAATGAGCAATTTGCATATGCTAATTATTGATATCATGCCCTTTGATCTTTGCCACAATCTGTGATTTGTGATGTGTTTTTTACACGCATGCTCTGGCTAACGCATTGACATACGCACCGTGCGACGTGTTTTCGCTTAGAATTGCTTTCAGCGGAAACGGAATGACATTCGAATAAGCTCTCACAAACGAGTCGTTGAATTCTTCGTGTAAAGTGAAGAAAATCGCGCCTTGCTGACTTCTACCGCGTGGTGATCAAATCGGTTCCTCATCCCCTTCTAGCATGCAATGAGCAGGCCTGTAGCATCTCGCCCCCGCCCGCAAGGAAATCCCACGGCCGCAGCGCAAAGAACCGGGTGCCAGCACCCAGCAGCAAACAGAATCATTCCTCCGGCTTCGGTCTCCACATTTCACTGATAACTTGATATTCTTTCCTTGATAGAACCACCCACTTAAAGCATGCTGCTCTCAATTTTCTATCACATTTTCTTCGAGAACGATTTCACTTCCCACTCGTCGAGATGTAGGGAACAGTTTGTATTGAACGCTTTGAAATTGAATTTTGCCAGCTCTTGCCGGTCGAGAGGTGAAGCGGTTGGGAGTGCTCAGGATTACAAGGACCGGTCCAGACCGAGCCAGATTCCCGACCAACAAAATCCCGGCAAACATTAACCAGGATTTTCTTGGCGCTCTCTTCACTCACAATCCCAATCAGGGACAACCACCACGGACGGTATAACTTGACATCATCGATGATGAATATGAGCTTAAAATGAGGGTATGAATACCACTCTAAACGTAAAAGAAGTACTGCCGACAGACGTTAACGCCACAGCTACCAGAAGACGCCTGTAATTCCACGTCCTTAATGTCCTTATTATTATTTCTGATCGAGCTCTCTTAAACCTAAGAATTGTCACAACTCCTTTATGCATCTCGAAGTTTCCTGCTGCAGTTCCGTTTCTTCTCTTCAATATCGGCTAAATGTGTTCCGCAGATTGATTGACGTTGGGAAGGTCTGGTTATGACAAGCATACATTCTGAATGACAATCAAATGCTTGAACGTTGACGGGATCGCATGAGCAGCATGCAGCCGATGAGTATCGGTTCCGATCAAATTACCATTCATTGAATTGAGTTCTTTCGTTCGTTCTTACTCCAGGTCGAGGTAAAACGTAATTCACAAATAACAAATAAACAGTTTGTTTCTGGAAGCGCCCGGCTCACTAATTTTCACTCCGCTCCGGAAAACTTTTTTTTCCTCTGCTCTTAATGAAGCAGGGAACGTAGAGATGTTCGTTAGTAGAAAAGGAACTCTCGCAATTAGTTCCTGCGCTCTATGGTTATGACCGGTTGACCGGTCTCACTGACTTTTTGATTTTTATTGAACCCTTGGCTAGCAGGGCTGAAAGCGAAGTAAGGTATACAAGTTTTGCATTCCGGTAATTAATACTTTCTACATCCATGCCTGGTGATTCGCCGAAAGCCAGCTTCACAATTCTTTGCTACGTGAGAACAACTGTCAGACCGAATTGTGCAACGGGGAAATAAGACAAATCGAAACAACTGGCGCCGTAAGGTTGTAGTCTTGTTAGGCACGTCTGTTTGAACTCGAATCTGAGAGTCGTATGGGTGGCAAGCAAGCAAGCAAGCAAGCAGACAATTGCTGCCCGAGTTGCAGTGTTTATTGTTAAATTCAAAGTCAACAGACCAAATGGGCAATGTTGACCCAATCCGTTGATTCGCGTGTGCGCGCGGAGACTTCCTTTTACCCAAGCAGTCATGCGGAACTGTCCTGGTCCTGGCATTGTCCTGGCATTGTCCTGGCTCATCCTGGCTCATCCTGGCTCGTCCTGGCGGGTCCTGGCGAGTTCTGCTAGGTCCTGCCAGGTCCTGCTAGGTCCTGCCAGGTCCTGCCAGGTCCTGCTAGGTCCTGCCAGGTTCTGCAAGGTCCTGCTAGTAGCGAGGAGTGTCTGTGACTGGCGGGGAGCTAACAAGATCATAGCTCGTCAGAAGCTCTGACGGAAAGAGCGCCACATCTCGGCATCGATTTGATTTTTGACCGACCCGACTTAACGCATGAGGAATGTTTGCACATCTAAAAGTCTCTCATTACTCACTGTACATCAATATCTTTATACCTTTACCAATGGCTGGTTAGATTCATTAATAGCGTCTTATAAGGCAAGCTTGTTATTCTCTGCTCTCGCAAGGACAGTTTCTAGGGTTCAGAAGGCGACGGGGTTCGATCGCTCTCGTAGAAAAATAATTAGATATTGTATTTTATTTTATTATAAAGTATCTACTAGTGTTTTTGTAGCTGTTTTTTTTATCGTAAGGATGCTGTGCAGTCGTGTTTTTCTCGTAGTATTTTAAAGGCTAATGTGTTTTTGATTAGCTATCTTTATTTGAAGCCGTGGCCGATTTGAATAATTTCAGTGTGGTTTCGGCGGCGGCGGCGGTAGCGGCGGCGGTAGCGGCGGCGGTGGCGGTGGCAGAGGCAAAAAGCCGATGGCCAGGCAGGCTTGGAGACCGTACATGAGAGCATGGCAGGAGCGATCTTTGCAGTGCATTCTGCACTCAGTAACATCTGACAGTAACCGGTGATGGGACGGGGACAGGGACGCCGCCGCTGCCGCCGCTGCCGCCGCCGCCGCCGCCGCCGCCGCCGCCGCCTCTTTGTTTTATTCATTCGGCCGCTTGCCTGGTCTTTCGACTTGTCCGTCACACACATCAAATGCCTACCCGATGAAGAATTTTGCATCTCCAATTTTATACTCCAATCATTTGAATCTGGTTTCTCTTGACCAAAGTAACATTCTCTCCGATGCAAAAACACTTTTCGCTTTAAAAAACATCGTTTTGAGGCGACCATTTTGAATTAATTTGATCGAACAATGTCGAGACTGCATTTCTACCTGTCAAGAATTTGCAAAATTTAACAACAAAAACGCAAGTAGGCCTAAGCTTTATTATAAGATCGTGTTCTTTGAGAAACCATTTTGAATCCAGTTCGCTGACAACCGCGGTCTGTTTATTAGAATGTGCTTGCCGATCAGCAACGTACCTGCTCGCTGCAACGCACCAAATAGAATAACGAAACTTTCCGTCCCCACTCTGAATAGTAGTAGGTATTCACCCTTTTACTAAAAAAATCGCTCAGCTCAGGGGAGAGCGCCCCAAATCTTTTCATTTCATGCTTTTTACGATAAAATATTCTTTTATCCCCCGTTTTATTCTCCCTTTTTTGTAAATTTAACGTACTTCTTTGCTGTGTAGAATCCTGAAAGTGGGTTATTCGACAAAGAACATACCTGCGTTTTTGGCAATAAATGGAAATGGTTTTTTGGTGTAAAAAGATGGAAAAGATGATGTGAATAGGAAAGCACAGAAAGCAGACTGAACCGCTTAGCGCATTTGCAAGGGCAAGGTTCCCAGTCCCTCGGTCGTGTGAACCTAACCCCGCTCAGCCGGGCAATCGATGTCAAAATCAAAAACCAAACCCAAAACCAAAAGCAATGCACCTAAGGCGTGGGCAAGAGCTCATGAGTAACATGCAGCAAAGTTTGTCTATTTTGCACCGGGTAACATGAAGCCATTGCTTTTTGTCGAGTCGAGGATGGGACCCCTGCCGACGGCGCGATTGCGTCCCTGCTTTTAAACGTTCGTGGCGCGCGTCGCGTCCCAAAACGCGTCCCAAAACGCGTGCACCGCGGGTCTTAGCACGCGTACCCCTTCCCATAAATCCCAGCCCCTGGCTTGAAAACCCCACACCTATGCACCAAGCAGCGCCAATGATTTCAAAGGGTTTACTCATATATTATTCTTGATCCAAACGCAAACCTTTATTTGTAGTTAAGGTAACGTTACGTCTACTGGCCGGTAACACAACTCGGTGAATGCACCCTGCCCATTCCACGCGCGACTCTTTTGTGTTGGTACAAACCAAAGTATTCGCCCTTTATACGAACTCTGAATATACACACACCCTTTTTTTGCATTCTAAGTAGCAAACGTCGGCCTTCTGTCGCCGCGACCTGCGATTCGTGCTCGCGAGCCCCTCGCTCACGACCACGACCCCATCGGTAGCAAGGCACCCTTCCCTTCCCTCTTTCCCCCTTCCACCCTTCCTGCCGACGCCCGGCAAGCGGCATTGGCTGGCTGCATTCAATTATCAATGCACACTGCTTGCATTTCAAACGGCTCGATGTTCAATCTGAATAGACGCGTTGCCCGCGCCGCGGCGGATCGGCGCGGGCCGCCGCAGTTCATATCTGTCAACCCTTTACGATCCCGCGGCTCCTCCTCGCGCGTGCGCTCCTGCCTCGGACGGCATTTGCATGCGCCCCTCTATCCGACCTCGCCGGAAACGACGCCCTACGGTCGACGCCCGACGCCTCCCGACTCGCGACGCTTTATTGTGGTGCAGTGATAGGTTTAGTTGTACCTGATAGGTATAGGAGTCGGCCAGCTCGCTGTTTAATATTATTGACTATGTGCTATCTGCCATCTCGTATTTGAGCTGCTGGCTTTTCAAAGGGATTCATTTGAGACTGCCCCGATGCCTGCGCTCCACCTACTCGTCCTTTGCCCTCTCCCCATCCCCCTACCCCTCCTCCAGCACCCCCAAGGCCCCAGGACGTAAGTGCAGTAGCCGTCAAAGTAAATGCCATTCAGCGTTTCATTGAATAAGAAAGACAAAATCAGAACCGACCTAGCTCTTTCCTATGCTGCCCCCGCAATGTACTTACTGACTAGAATTCAATTGTGGAAACGAATGAAGAAAAGGGAACGAAATGTTCAAAAGGTTTTTCCTGGTTCGCTTTTAACTTGACTCTCTTTTATCCTGACTTTTCCATATGCAGTGAGTGGTAAGGAGTTGGATGGGAGACGGAGACGGAGAAGGAGTCACCAGTGACAAGCCTTGCATCTCTGCGTGCAGTTAATCGAGCCTCGTGCTATTCAAAGTGATGCCTGCTCGTATCACTTCTCTCTCGATCTCTCGAGCCTTGGCTCCAGGCTCCATGTTCCAGGCTCACCGGACACTAGCACACACCACCTCCGACCTGCGTCATTTCTCAATCTGCCCGCGAGCCAATTCTCCCTTTCTCATTTCTTCCTTTTGCCACACAACCTTCATATGATATCAAGCCAAGCTCCGTTCTTTACTGCAAACCTTGCCCTGTTGCCCATCCACCCTGTTATCCTACTGCCCTGCCATTCTCCCGCCCTGCCATTCTCCCGCCCTGCCATTCTTCCGCCCTGCCATTCTTCCGCCCTGTTGTCTTTCCTGCTGCTAAGAGCTTGTTTCCACGCGTTTGACCATAATGGTCCAGTCATAATTTTGTCGCCGTATCAACGCTTCGCAGTATCGCAGCTTTCACCGAATCGCCGAATCAGTTAGCAGTGGCTGGCCTTATTGATTACTGTGGAGAATAGCAGAGCTGCTGCCCTTCGTTAGGGGAGATTGCGGGGGCAAGGATGTTGGGAACAAACAGGGAATTGTTACTGGACACCGGGACTGGGAAAGTGAATTGTGCAGCACGCCGTCTTTTGTCTACGCTACTTAATGGCATAGCAGTTCGTGCCATCTCTTTGCCAGGAATTATTTACCTGTTGTCAATAGCCACATGCAAAATGCAGCCCCTGTGATGAGTCACGCGAATAACGTGATACCTATTCTTGATTTCACGTGGACGAGACTGTACTGGCCATTTATCGCTTTTAGGGGAAACATCGAATTTACTTTTGTGACAACGATCCTGAAAGTTGCAGCAGATTCACGGGCTTCATTTCGTACACTGCACGACTAGCCCCACGACTCCATGTCGACATGCTGTGACTGTAGTAATAATACGCCACTCATTTGCATCATCTCTCCCCTCAGGTGAAATCTGGATGAACGACACCGAGATGACGTGGCGAGAGGACGGTGAAAAGGACGACGAACGGACGCCATCACTGCATGCCAGACTCGGCATCGGAACAGGTAAGACCATTCGCCCACCCAGCAACTTTTGGACGCCCACCCAGCGGTCATTTTCGCCGATTCGGTGCCCATTCTGCGCTAAGCTAAAGAGCATCAACAGTTTTCCCAACGCCACCTCGTTTAGTCGCCGATAAATTGTGATCGAATAAATACAAGTGTATACTCAACAAAATACCGCCCGAGAGTCTTCAAATTCCCCCTCACTTATTTAAAAGAAATCAATTATTTAAATTTACTTTCAAGTGTGAAGCAATAAAGTTTGGACAAAGTTCCAAGTCGCTACTGGGGGAGGTTAGCGCGCGCGAAAGATTTATTTGTAATGGGTATCGTAGTGCCGCATGCTGTGGCAACACTTTGCAAGGAGGACGGATTCAAATTGAGTTGTGTCTTGAGTCCCGGGCACGGGCCGCGCTGGAGTAGGGACTGGTGAAGGGGGGGGGGGGGGGGGGGGGGCAGAGACTCTGCAGCCGTTTAGTTCGAAGGGAAGTAAGTGGCTATTTTATAGAGTGGAGAAGATAAAACTCTACCGAGAGACGGATTGATAGATAGATTTGACACGGGCGGGGGTCCTTCCAGATGGACTAGCGCCTTGTGTGCCAAGTTCTGAGTCCCGTGTCCAGTTTCTAGTCGGGATTCCAATCATCCCCGACCCCGAACAGCTCCGACCTGCTCGAGGGAAGGTGCCGGGTGCCGGACACTGCTACCTCCGTTCCTTTGTCATTCGGGATTATGCAATATTTCAAGCCGGACATCTGTGAGGGCGAGGGCGGGAGTCGAGAATGAGGTATATCGCCCTCTCTAGCCACTGGGTCCAGCCCTTCCTATTCTCGATTTCACTGCAACACACGCAGGTATTGGTACTATATTTGAATCAACGATGGAAAAAAGTCTTTGATTTGTGGTTTGCGGCACAAAATTGAAATCGGCAGCGATTTAGACTCACGCGTTGTTGTGTCACTTTGTTCGAGTGGCTGTCACCACTCACCTGACTACCGGATGAGACTACGCGTGTCGGCGTGTCGCGTGTTGCGTGTTGCGTTCACCGTTCCGCGAACTGATCCCCGAGCGTCAATCTGTCACGTTTGGCGTTGGCACCCTGTAAAACAAGATTGCCTACAAGTTATGATAGATTTACCCCTGCAGCCAGCTGTCAATAGCTTCGATAACCATAAAACAAGCGATCCAACATCTCGACGCCCTCGCCTCCACCAGGACGTGGACTCGGTTTGCCCCGGTTTTGCCCCGGTTTGCCCCGGTTTGCCCCGGTTTTCCCCCGGTTGGGCCCGGGAACACAGGACATGTGTTACATAGCGCCACCTGACGCTGAGGGCTCGGCTATTGCCTTCTTGTGATCTATAGCGGCGCCGGCTCCCTGCGACCAATTTTGCTGGCATAAAAGCTAGTTGATCGAAACAGACAAGCTTGACACTGTGTTATCGGTTTATCATTTTCGAATAGAACCGTTTTTGATTTGTCAGTCGCGGCGAAGATACCATGCTTGCTGCACATCGATTTCCTTGGAGCAATCCTAGAACGCAATAAATGAGTTGGTGTCTGGAATATAGCTAGTATAGTCCCAAAGACATTGTACCATTCTTGCTGATTTCAATTCAAATGTTCAAATGTATTTGTGTTTAATTCTTCATTGGTTGATTAATGTTGATTTCAATATTCACTATTAACATGACTACTGCAAGCGAAGTTTACTTGTGTTTCTTGTAAGAAATCTGAACATTTATTGCGGCAACTGAAAGTAAATATGGAAATAAATCGGAAATACAAGACGGAAAAAAGAAGCTTCCTGTTTCAAGTTCTGTTCCGCGAGCTCTATTAAATCACTTAGCGCCGGAGATCGTATTATTTATATTTAAACTCTCAGAAAACATTTGCGTGACTGACTCCATCAGGACATGTAGAAGCTTTTCTCAATTTTCATATCTGTTGAGCGTAAATTTTGGCCTGGCCTAGAAATTTGCATTATTTTTTTCTAATGAGAACAACAACTAAAAAAGCGAATAAAACAGTGGATTTTCCCATAATTAAATGCACTGTAGTTGCTCAGCAGGCCGAAAAAAAAACTAGGAATAATCTGTTCCAAATTACTGGTGACGCTATCGTCACAGAGACGTATTATCATCAAATATTAACAAAATAAAAGAATTGGATTCCACATCTCTTATAAATAATCGAACAAACCAGCTTTTGGCCAATTAATGCAGAAATGAATAAAACTAGAAAGAAAAATGCATGCGACGTGTTTGAGTTGCCGCGTAGAAAATAATCGTTGACATTTTGAAACTCCATTGTTAGAATTGTCCCTAAAATATGCCTCCGTTATTATCCTATCGAGTCATGTTAAACTGGGCAGAAATTGCAGGCTTGTCACCTACCTCGCCTCAACATAGCACATTTTACAAACTGTTTAGAACCTTGGGCAGCTCTTGCAACATACAAGTGGTTTATTGTCATTTTGGCCAGCCCTTGCAAAATGCCGGTGGTTCATAAGGAGATTTTTGAGCAGATCATCATTTGTGAGATGAAATGAAATACCAGTGTAAGTGACCAGTACAATTTCGCAAGCTCTGTTTGAATTAAACAACAGCAATCGCAGAAAAGTGCCCGCCACTGTTTTGAGCAACTGTTCAGCACCACTGGCCACTCTATAGCGAATATCATCCTTCTAGCATCTTGCCGGCAAAACTTTGTACAGAGCCAACGAACAAGAGCAGAAAACGGGAGCGAAGCGAAGTCATTGCCTTGATCCACACACTTGGCTTACCACTAACTTCACTTCCACCCCGGTGACCAGCGCCCGCCAACGCGCTGCCAACGCGCTGCCAACGCGCTGCCAACGCGCTGCCAACAAGCTGCTCGCCGCCGATAAGCCCTCATTGCTTTTCACTGACCCCGCATCGAGAAGAAATTAATCGAGATTTATGTGACTATTTAAAATACCTATTCACACTTGGCCATGTCTGTCGCGTGCAATATGGTGGAAAATATCAATCAAATGATTGCGTCTGATACTTGAATAGGCGAGTTGGGGAGGGGAGAGACCCTCCTTCTCCTCTCCACCCTTTCTCGTCTCCCGCATGCATTTCTTGTCCAACTGACCGATAATTGTCTGCCCTGCCCAACCAGGAGGCATTACCTCGTTTGTCAATATATAGAGATTGTGAACCTATCGATGAGGTCGGTGTTTTGCATTCCGATACTCGTCAATACCAGCAGCCAGCAAATCAATACCGCGTTAGATCGAGTGAAAGTGGCCGCTGACCAGGGCTGTATTTAAACAGTATATCAATAAGCTTGCTGCTCCCGTGGCGTAGGATGGCGTAGGTGGAGGGTGCATGCTACTCCCACCCCCTCGGGGCCAACAGACCAAGCGGCCGAGAACTGGCTGTCCTGGCCCCCGGCGAAATAAGATGCTCGTATATGAAATGGAGATGGAATATAAGCAAACCAAATAGAATTTGGAAGTGTTTGACATTTGAGAAAATTCTCTTTCGCCTTCCCCTCCCACCTTTGAAATGGAAATGGAAACACTTGCTTGCCAAACATTTTATTTCGTTGTAAAATGAAGATTGATGGAATTTTACCAGCTTCTTTGCTCCCGGCTGCCACAATTTCCTTCACCCGCTTTGTACGAGAGAGTATCGCTCATCCCTCGGTAGAAAATAAAAATAAATTTCCATCAAAAATAACTCTTTCTCATTTTCTCGCTAATATCGGTTGAAATTGGACAATAATGATTTCGCTAGGACATAGAAACAAACGAGCTTACAAATAACACGCTAAATCATGTCTTCTTTGCCCCGCTAGTTCGTTGAAACAGAAGAGTTCTAGAGCACGCGCTAGTTTCCCCCTTACTTTTCTTAACTCTGCTATTTTATGCCATTGTGGAAATTTGTGATGGCAATTATTTGTACGCTTCGCTCGGGATCGGCAATATCAGTTCGCAACTTGCCCTGCAAATAATGGTCGCATGGCCGGGGCAAGACTAGCTACCAACGCCGGGACTGAACACCGAACCGCAAGGCGAAAAAAATCCAATCTCGGCTGATTCAGTTCCATTTGGTTAAAATCGAATCTCGCGCGGCGATTGGTCTATTGGCCGATTGGCCATCGCTTGATGATCGTCAACCCTCCCCCTCCCCCGCTCCACCACCCACCCTTCCACCCTCATGTGCTCCTCGAGTAAATCTGTCGGCTCGGCAGCCTGCAATTCCTCCTCGACTGCCTCCTCTGCTTCAACTTGTCATTGCTCGACATATTATCTCGCCCCTCTAAAGTTCTAAACTGCGGTTTATGGAAATTGGATGCTGTAATCGTATTTTAAGAACCATCAGTTTCTATACTAGCCGCTTTACAACATCAACTTGCACTTAAACTTTCATCGTTGCCTGCACGTTTACGTGTTCATTTGATGTGCGTAACGTAATTTCTGCGATCCCTCCACGCGTTCGATGCACGCGCTGCGCCGATCTCTCGAATAGTGACACGCGTACACGCGTACACGCGTACTCGCACGCAGGCCACAGCTCCAGGTGACACTGATACATCTCGAGACCGCATGGCGGCCACCTGCCAAGCAGTCACCGGCCACCTAGTGGTCAAGCCGAATCAGCAAATCGATAACCGATCAGTGGCGCCCCATGCAGCGCGTCATTCAAAACGCCAAACACAAAATCGCCAGAAACAAAACCCCAGCTACAAGCGGCAGTCCATAACTGTCGATCAGAAAATCAGGCTACTGGCATCTGGCTTACGCTTTTTCCCAAGCCGTGCGAGATGATTGAGTGTTCACCGTGTTACCTGCGTGCCAACAAGATGCTTGGCGTCCCCGCGAGACGGCGGGGGCGGCGTCGGCGGCGTCGGCGGCAAGTGATCTCCGACTCGGGCAGTCCACGCTTGCCCCTCGGACCAAACACCGGCGTGGCGCGATGCTCTCTTGTCGGCACCGGTTTACCAATTGCTCCCTTATAATCGCTCTACGACGGAATACACATGCAGCTTGCTGGCGCACTTAGTCTGCCAAGTGAAAGTGCGTCAAAATTTTGATTTCGGCGAGATTCAATTGCGAGCTGCAATTGAGAGGGAAATTTACAATGTTGGTGCGCAAGACTATTTTAAGTGTCAGATATTAATTACAGAGCATTGAGTACTGAGTTTTGAAAATATCTTACGTACACATCCGTGACAGCAATGCTGCGAGAAGCTTTTCGTATGTATACATGATATTTGAAATGAAAACGATATCAAATAGCCAATTGATTGTAATATGTATTTTTAGGTCAGATGCATGTTCAAGTTACACCTGATCTATCTATTCGCATGACGTGCGGCGCTTTCCCAATACTGGCAGAGCCATTCTGTTAGTGCATGTTCGAGAGCCTGAGAGGTGTACTACAGGCCAGAAGATGCAGAAGATGCAGCGATCATTGGGTCAGAGCGCCATGCTGCGTGTGAAGTTTGGAGAATTATTCTTATGGACCAAACTGACAACCATATAGACTTGATGCCAGTACATCGAGTTGAATCTCTCCATCCCCCACCCACCCCTTAAACCAGCGGTTTAATAAACTTGTAAGCGAACGGTTAACAACGCCCCTCTCCCCACCCCTTCTTAGACGCGACCCCCGCGAGCGTGTTTCAATCATATATGAGGGTTGAAGATGGGGTTGGGAGGCGTATTTACATAGTGCGTCGTGCATACGGGTAGAAAGGGGGGGGGGGGGGGTCAATTTTATTAGAATAGACTTGACGCTTTTCAAAAAGGCTCTCGAAAACGTTTACAAAATTCGGGGCATCTGCACATCTCTAATTTATGTCAAGTTAACTCGTTATAGATATTTTTCTCTGATCACTAGTTACAGCTTGAAAATAAACCTCTACAATTGAACTTAAGTGCGACCGGACTGTGTTTTCAATGTCGGGTTCTGAGGCTGCTATCGCCGGGAATGTCTCTGTCCGGTCAGTCGGTGACCCAACAATTAATGCGCATGCAGGGCCCAGGGAAATGTTGAGAAATTGCTGTGATTTGATGATTTAATGCGTCACGCGGGGCTTCGCGATCGGTTTACGTGTGCGTCTAAAGGACATTGGAGGCAAGCAACGGAAAGGGACCACTATCTATCTTCGAATCAAAGTTTCCCCATATTTTAGCATTTGTTGTTTGAACATTTTATCGTATTTTACTATCACGATATAAATGGTTAATAACATGGAATGAACTCTTAGTCAACAATGATTACTGCCCTAAAGCGTAAAAATGTTTCTTTCATATTTAAATAGATTCATTACGAATTGAAGCGTAGTTAATTTCGCCTAATCACATGTTTGTTTCGTGTAGTTTCCATGCTAGACGAGCCTCTGCCTCGCTTGGCGGATTAACTAATTATATTTTATTTTGATGATTATTCAGTATAAAGTAACTAACTAATTACTTTGCCATTCATTACGCCGAACTCTTACTCGTACTCGATGTTATTCTCGGTTACTTTCGTGGAAGCAAAAGTAGAATAATGTTTGAAAAGTCATGCGATCTTGCTGCGTTAAATATGGGCTGAAGATAAAAGATTGCCGACATCTCGCCTTCTGTCATCTGATTAAATCGACAAGCATACCTGCTCCTGTCGCAACAACACCTCCTGTCCTGGCCATTCTCAGGAATCAGGATCACTTTCCAGTGTTCTATTTCCTGAGTATTGTGTAATGAAATTAAATATCCCCCCCCCCTCCCCCCCCCCCCCCCCCCCCCACTCAGTGGCAGGTTTATTCAGTGGCAGGTGAGCTCTGTTTTCAGAACCTAAAAATTGCAAATGAATTTTATCAGCAAGAAAATTGCTTCTCTGATTCTTTCCTCCAGCATCAATGATGAAGCTAATTAATCGCATCTCCATTCTCAATCTATTGTAGGTAACTTGACTGAAGCTAGCAAAGCGCCGTTAAGCGCCGTTAATCGCCGTTAAGCGCCGTTAAGCGCCCCACGAGTAACAAAATTGTATTTATTTAGAGCGCCAGTATTTTAAAGTATCTAAAGCCTGCTGTTAAGCCTGCTTTAATGTTTCAATTCTGATAAATTACATGCTAATCACAGTACAAAATACTTTCCAAGATGGCGACATATGTGTTAGTTTTCATAAAAATCGGCTTCAAAATTGAAAGAACAAATTGAAGGCGAAAAGTGTGGCTGATGATGAGCGTAGCGAAAGATGAACAAAAAAAACGCTTAAAAAATGGGAATTTCGAGGAGATTTTTGTAAAGGAATTTATAACCAAAATTTTGCTAAAAATTTAGCGAAAAATGCAAAAAAAAACGAATAGGAGAATAAATCTAAATACATCTGTTCCTTTAATTAGTTAGTTATTAATTCCTGCAATTAGGCGAGGAAATATCGCTAAACTTGACTTGGAGCGTTGTATAAAATGCGTGGAAAACAATTTGAACGATTTCGGTGCAAAGCGCACAGGGTTTTAGTTGAGAACCCGAAAAGGTTAGGCACCCTGGCGCTCAGAAAGCATCCCAAGCAGTGGTATGGGTGTGATGGTGCGGATTCTTGTGAGAGGGAAGGGGGGGGGGGGAGAGAAACTTCGTCTCTTTTCGCTGTTAATGGCCACATTTAACATCTGCGACTGTTTTTGCTTCGCTGCATTTCAGTTTCTGTGGCTACGCCACGCTATGTTACTTGCGGGCAAATATTATTTTTTATTATTTTCCTCTCTTGTTTGCCTTTATTATTTTGTACAAAAGCTAATAATAATACACGCTTCGCTTCGCTTGCCGCTGTTGAGTTTCTAGCAGTTTCTCTCTTCCGTCGCATAGTTAGCTGAGTTTCCCCTGACTAAAGACAGAGACAGATATAACTAAGTATACCTATATATTTTCCTATGCTTGGCAATGTGTGAGAGTTGGAAAATAGGGTCGTTTTTGCACAACAAGAAACTATGAAGGACTTATGAAGAAATCATTGAAGCTGGTGCGAGCTAGCAAACCCCAACCAACCCCCACCCACCCCCACCCCCACCCCCAACCCCAACCCCTACACCAAGCCAGTGCCTTCTAACCAGTTCACCCTTCACTACCCTAAGAGAAGAAGGGTTCCTGATTACGAGTTGCGACCACTTCCCCTGATATTGCCGCCATATTGATATAGATCGATAAAAGTAATTATCTGACGATAATAAATCACAGATAATCCGTTTCCAGATACAAAATCAATAAGAAGTAGAAGCATTTGTGTTAATTCTTAGGTTGTGGTATTTTCTTCTGAATTGTTTTAAGTTAAACCATTTACAATCAAACAATCTAATATGCAAGCCATGATATCTTTGCCGAAAACTGGCGAATTTCAAAACAGAATCCTCCAAACATTGAGCTGTGCCCGGAGCACTAGACTATCACTAGTAAGTTTTAAGCAGCAACCAACGTGAGTCGGTCTGGTGCTCGCCTGCCTGTTCGTCTGCTATGAATATTTAATACATCATCCCACATATCAGCTGCTCATATCGAATATGCAATAGTTCTGTCCAAGAACATTCCCATTTGATTAAACCGATGTATATTTGATAGATCGAGCTTGCAACTGCGACCAACATCATGCTACCCCGCCGCCGTCCAGTCTGCCTTACCGACTAGCACCCAAGACTCCCCCTCTCGCCCCCGTTAGCATTGGCCGGCAAACTCCATGATCAAATGCGGGCGCATTGAAATGCAAACTTTGGCACAGATTATCTCCGATTCATTTTCTAATCACTTGCGGTGACAAAGGGAGGAAGTTAGCTTTAAATAACGACATACGTTATTGTAAAAAGCAAAAGAAACAAAAAAAACTAATGCATAATAGTTTAGCCCGCGCATAGCTTAAGATATTTACCTTACATCGATAAACTATTTTGATTATTTTTTCGCGAGCTTTGGATTTGTAGCCGTAAGTCGGACAGTAAAGCACTAGGTTCAGCGTCTTTTATGTCTACGCCACCTCACGTGGATTTCCACTTAATTAAAGGGATGTCCAAAGAAGAAGAAACGACAAGTCGTAAAATAGTTGATGTAGGATCGAGTGATGATGCAAGAGATGGGGTGGTAAGAGCCCTGATGGGATGCGAGCCGCCTTTCGCTTTTAGCCTCCCTACTCGTGCTCCTCTTGCTTCTGACTCCTGCTCCTGAATGCCATCATCTCATCTCATCTCCTTGGCACACGAGGTACCAAGGGGTACTCGTTGCTCTTGGTCAAGGAATTGACCCGGCGAAAGCCCCTGCCTCCGGCTGTCTTCGGGGAGGGATTCTATTTGACAGTTCGCTTTTCCATCGGCTACACGCGGTTCTAAATAGGATGCCATATACTCTCACGATCTAACGTATATTATGTGATTTAAAGTAGGTATATCTTCATGTAATAAAGAGTTTCCAGACAGATACATTACTTTCTTAGAAAAAACATCTCGATTAGGGCACAAGGTTGTCTCCCAAGCGGAAGATATACGTAGCCTCTGTACGGTAGAGGAGTGTCCACGTGCAAATCGCCCGTGTGCACTTCGTCACGGCGGCGTCGGCGGCGTCGGCGTCGGCAGCGAGGTATTGATGCGACGGGCGGCTTGTGGCGTCGATATGCAGCCAGCAGGCGCCATTATGTTTGTTTCTAGATAAGTGTACAGCGACGGAATGGCCGAATAGTATAGTGCCGTGACTTGAGTTGTGACGCCTGTGGGAATGATCGCCTGAAAGGGGATCGCCGCCCTGCAAATGGGGACCTCGATGGCCAGAGGTCCGCACCCCCCTCCCTGTCCCTCCACCACCTCCCCCACCTCCCCCAAAGGGCTTCACTTTCAATAACGAATGGCCGGTGCCTCCACCTTACTGAGCACTATGCATAAAACTCTCCAAAAACATAAAATACATAGGCAAGAAATATATCTAGAGACGTAATGTAAGAAGAATTTTGGGAATTCGAAGTTCAATTCGGGGTGAAAAACACATACTTAACATTATTCTTTACGTGGTGCCAACAATGTTTTCTATTAATTATTTCAGAACACACACTCAGATTATAAGACTTATTACAGATACAATTGAAGCAAACGATAGTAAAAACACATTCTTCTATCAAGATGATCGATATCACTTCACTACGGCCAGGTTTTATATTAAAAAAGCTCTAAAAATCAAGCAAAAATACATCCCCAAATCCTCCACCAACCTAGTAACCCACCTAATTAACCAACCCCCAGTATTAAACCTGCACAACACAACAGGAAGTCGCCCCTTTTCTGCTGGTCAATAAAACCGCCTCTGCATTTGCGGTCATATTGTGCAAACCACATTACGATAGCTAATTATTTGCGTTGTTATTCACATAGTATTATTATACTCCGAGCACGAGCAGATCATTTTCTAGTTGGTATAATATTCTGAATAGAATTCTACAGCAATGCGAATAATTACTGGACCAAGTCACAAACGCTGGTCCAGGTGCTGATAGCCCAAAACCATCATGTATACCATGCACTGCCATCCATGCTCTGCCATCCATGCTCTGCCATCCATGCTCTGCCATCCATGCTGTGCCATCCATGCTCTGCCATCCATGCTCTGCCATCCATGCTCTGCCATCCATGCTCTGCCATCCATGACTGGCTTCCATCCATGCTCTGCCATCCATGCTCTGCCATCCATGCTCTGCCATCCATGCTCTGCCATCCATGCTCTGCCATCCATGCTCTGCCATCCATGCTCTGCCATCCATGCTGTGCCATCCATGCTCTGCCATCCATGCTCTGCCATCCATGCTCTGCCATCCATGCTCTGCCATCCATGCTCTGCCATCCATGCTCTGCCATCCATGCTCTGCCATCCATGCTCTGCCATCCATGCTCTGCCATCCATGCTCTGCCATCCATGCTCTGCCATCCATGCTCTGCCATCCATGCTCTGCCATCCATGCTGTGCCATCCATGCTCTGCCATCCATGCTCTGCCATGCTCTGCCATCCATGCTCTGCCATCCATGCTCTGCCATCCATGCTGTGCCATGCTGTGCCATCCATGCTGTGCCATCCATGCTCTGCCATCCATGCTCTGCCATGCTCTGCCATCCATGCTCTGCCATCCATGCTCTGCCATCCATGCTGTGCCATCCATGCTCTGCCATCCATGCTCTGCCATCCATGCTCTGCCATCCATGCTGTGCCATGCTCTGCCATCCATGCTCTGCCATCCATGCTGTGCCATCCATGCTCTGCCATCCATGCTCTGCCATCCATGCTGTGCCATCCATGCTCTGCCATCCATGCTCTGCCATCCATGCTCTGCCATCCATGCTCTGCCATCCATGCTCTGCCATCCATGCTCTGCCATCCATGCTCTGCCATCCATGCTCTGCCATGCTCTGCCATCCATGCTCTGCCATCCATGCTCTGCCATCCATGCTCTGCCATGCTCTGCCATGCTCTGCCATCCATGCTGTGCCATGCTCTGCCATGCTCTGCCATGCTCTGCCATCCATGCTCTGCCATCCATGCTGTGCCATGCTGTGCCATGCTGTGCCATGCTGTGCCATGCTGTGCCATGCTCTGCCATGCTCTGCCATGCTGTGCCATGCTCTGCCATGCTCTGCCATGCTGTGCCATCCATGCTGTGCCATCCATGCTCTGCCATGCTCTGCCATGCTCTGCCATGCTGTCCCATGCTCTGCCATCCATGCTGTCCCATGCTCTGCCATGCTGTGCCATGCTGTGCCATGCTGTGCCATGCTGAGCCATGCTGTCGTTGCTGTCGTGCTGTTGTCGTTGCTGTCGTGCTGTCGTGCTGTTGTCGTTGCTGTCGTGCTGTTAGGATGTCGACAATGTATTGTCAAGATCTTGTCAGGATCACTTCAATCCACGACTTGACGTTGTGGGCTGATGGGACAAAACGTGTGCAACCCTGTGAGATGCAATCTCGAATCGTAAACCCCGGCAATTCTTCTGAGTTTTGATAAAGTTATTTATTTATTTAGCCACTCTATTCCTGTGTGTCCTGGTGCAGTGCGTGGCCCGTTGTTGGGGGGGGGGGGGGGGGGATCACTGGGATCTTTATCCCTTCCCTCTGACTAGATCACCATACGACAATCACCAGTTCAAATCTACATTCTCAGTTCCACACACCTTTCCTAGACGACGTTACACGAGATTTGGCGAAGCTTCATGAGGGTTGACGAGGCTACAAGATGCTGAACTAGGCTACAAGAGGCTACACGAGGCTACACGAGGCTACAAGAGGCTACAAGAGGCTACACGAGGCTACACGAGGCTACAAGAGGCTACAAGATGCTACACGAGGCTACACGAGGCTACAAGAGGCTACAAGAGGCTACACGAGGCTACACGAGGCTACAAGAGGCTACAAGAGGCTACAAGAGGCTACACGAGGCTACACGAGGCTACACGAGGCTACACGAGGCTACACGAGGCTACAAGATGATCTAGAGAATTGCTAGATGAAGAAAGCGTATTGATTTCTCCTATTTTTTCTCGATTTAACGCACCGACCATCACCTTATCCTTTGCATGATGATAAGATTTAGTGAAATGTGCTGCGCAATATTTGTTGTGAATCTGGTGTAACAAGAGTCGGTCCTGCAGGCTGGACCGCAGTCAGTCAGCCCATAGGGGCGTGCTTGGGGTACGAACTATTTCGGCGGCGATCGGACAATCACTCTTCCCCTCGAACCCCCTCCCCCTGCTACCCACCCACCCACCCAGCACCCCTCCCAATAGCCCCACACGATGATGGACTGGCTTACCAGACATGAATTGAATATCAAATATATAGTTCAGCCCGCGTTCATTCTCTTCTCCAAGAGCTTTGCGGCACACGAGTTCTGAGATTCACTGACCAGCCGAATGATCATGCAAACCTGCAACATCTACATAAAATTTCAAACAGAAACAACCGTCATTCAATTGTCACAATAACAAATCGGAAGGAACAGCAGAACTCTTGTCCAGATAAGCAACCAGACTCGATGAGTCATGTCGTGTATTCTTCACTAATAATTTAGTAGTTGTTTTAATATTTACGTTTATGATAAGATTTCATCTCTTAACGTATGTAGCCGCATTGTTTCCACTGCATCATTGAGGTCCCATGTGGTCCACTGGTTCTCTGTTTGTTCCTTGAAGTAGCAAGAGAGATCTAGACTCCCGGCTGCACTGTATTCAGATGAGCCGTTCGACGGCCTGTTTCGGGTCCGACTCCTGCATGTTCAATTCAGGAGTCGCTCAGCCAGCGGGGGGGCCGCCTGCCGCTGCTGCCCACTGCAAAGGATGGTCAAGCCGTTTTTCGGTCGTAAACACTAAACTACATTCGGGCTCTCTGGATTTTATGTCATTTTCCTACATACGAGCGGGTAGAGTCCCCTCTGTAAAGCCCAAGGGATTGGTTTTGGCCGCTGCCTACAATATGCCAAGAGACTTTTAAAGAATCATGACACCTCGTAGAATAATACCAGCTCCAAGCTGGCGGGATCTGCAATGTTTTGAATAGAATAGCTGGCTGCTTGTGGCTAGCGGTTCGATCATGCCGGCTCCTAATCCCCTGACCGACGCCTACAAAGAACGGACGACGAGACGGGACGCGATGCGTCGCGACGCAAACGTACAGGTGTTGAACTAGAGGATTTACGACCGGCTTTATCGGCGGCCTACTGTCCAACGTTTATTTCAATTACAAACATTTGCCATCATGCACGAAAAGAGAGCCTAGAATTGACCAACTCTTTAACGACAGTTGATAGCCAATTGTTTAAAATCATAACAAAGTCAGTTCTGTAATCGTTTCTGAAAGTGTAGAATGATCATTTTTTTAATTCACATCTGAAGAGCAATCGCTGTTGAAAAGTCGTTATTTTCAATCATTCTATGGTTTAACGCTACACTTCAAGCTACGCTAAAAACTCATCGCCTCCAATTCCAGGACGTGATAGGTTAGATGTGAATGAGGGGGGGGGGGAGGGGGACACTTCAACCACCGCCAAAACTCGGCGCAAAGAGCAGAGCAACTGGTACCCGATAAAAAGTGGCAGCCCCTTCCCATTCGCAGCTAAAACTTCCACTTCCGCTTTCCCACTCTGCACCCCTTATTCACAACACCCCATCCCAAGTACGTCGTAGTTCGTACGTTCTTCTTCACAGGGCACCGACAGACGTTTCTTAATAGCTTTTTAACTCTTCTTTAGTTAACCTTCTCACCTGTCCTCAAAAGCACTGATATAACTGGAATATCTCGTATCGCATTCAGGTGCTTTATAATTCTATCTTGGATCTTCATACTGGCTATAAGATATTAGATAAGAATTGGACCAAATCGGACATGGTTTACGAAACAACATAAAGAAAACAAGAAGAAATCTTATTTTTCGCCTAATTCAGTGCAATTCAAGTATTAATTCGTTTCCTACGCTCGTCCAATCTTTTAAATAATATTTGTACACTTCAATCTTTGTAAGTTTGAAAACGGTCTCTTTTGATAAGTGTGAAGACCCCTGTATACTACAATTTTAGAGTATCTTGTATCTCTATCTAGATACACATTCAATATTCAGTATCTTATCTTATTTTCCACATGTAGTAAGACAGTGGAGGTGTTGGTGGAGGTGCCGGTCCTTGTTTTGCGGAATGCGTTCAGGGGCAAAACTCTCCTCAGCACTTCATAGCTCTCCCTGGTGCGAGTCGCTGTACACGAGTTGTTGATGTTGATGTTGATGTTGATGTTGATGTTGCAGATGTGGGCATGAACGGTGGACTGAGCACAGAGGAAAACAGCACGGGAAGCGACGGGGCAGACCTGTGCCATGAAGGAGACTCTATGGAATCAGATCGAGGAGCGGCTCTCAATCTGGTAAGTAATTTCTCTCTAGCTACCCGCTCCCCAATACTATGATTGCAATCAGTTCACTTTCATTCTCACTCAGTTCACTCAGTTCACTCAACAAATTTGTTTCCTATTCCTTGTCAATGTTCATTCATTCGCTCATGCTGAAGATATTCTTCTGAGAGATGGTCCGCACATAACATAGCCATGTGTACCCAGCAGACTTCTTCGCTTGCATTCACCAAGCTTTCATTGCTTATTCTATCCAGGCAAATGTTTTTTTGTTCCATCAATTTCAACAATTGTAATTCGAAAATGGGTTAGCTTCGAATTGTGGTTTTGTCTCTGGGAGACTGGTGGGTGATTACCATATGTCCCCGCCAGAGTCTGTCGTCCACTCCTAGAGGGCAGCGTCGCATCCCAATGCCTCACCCCCCAACCCCCCCAACACCCCCTCATCCCTCGCACCCTGGCGCGGTCAGACTCGCCCAGTCATGCATTAGAAAGGGTGGCTCAGGCAGCGTATTTGGAATAATAACCACTTGCAGAGATTCATGCAAGCTCGGGAACATTCAACATTCGGTAATCGGCATTCTGCAGCTCGAGCTTCTGTATTTCCATATCGCGTCATTTTTCAGTGGAAATTCCGCCTCAATATTGTCAACCGTGCATACTCGTTGCTCAATTGGCTCGTGGCTCGTGGCTCGTGGCTCGTGGCTCAAGCGTCTGTTCAAAGGTCGCATTTCGTTTTAGCGAATGCGATTTACATAATACTCGTCTGAGATGTTGGTTTTGCCCGGGCGACGACCTTCGACGTCCACTGCATATCGCGCCCAGCGTCGAGCGTCGGGCGTCTTTCGCCTATGTAAACTGGTCGAATACTTCCTGCCAGTCTGGCCACTCCTTCCTTTGACCAGTCAAATTTCCTGCCGCTTCTTCAAGAGATATTTATAAGTCTATCTTCTACAGGGATGACTTCTTCGTTGGTAAGCGAATATCATGAATACCTATCGCGGAGTAAACGAGACGATGTGCTACTCGGATGGGACAAATAGGCCAGTGGCCGGCCTGCCGCTTTCCCAGCCAAAGTAAAATAAAGTAAACGTGATGTTTGGGGAGGGGGGGGGGTGGGGGGGGGGTCTTCACATATTGAAGCGTTCAGGTCGCTCCTTCCTCTTGGGGATTCAAACTGAAGCTGGAGCGGTTCTCGAATGGAGAAGAAATAGTATAATTTAAGTATTCCTAAAAAGAAGTTGATGCGGGGAATGAAATGCAGCTCGATGAAGCGAGCGATGTAAAGGCCAGCTGTAATGTAACCAGCTGTACGATCAAACTATCAGCATCCAGTGAGCCCCCCCCCCCCCCCCCCCCCCTTCTATGTTATCACCGGGCACAAATTTTTGACCTGTGTTTTTGGAGAGCATGTTCATATTACTTCCTTCAACATTTGACTTCTTCGGTATCCCATACCGTCTGAGTGCTTCCCAGATAGGCCCTGTGGTTCCTTCAGTAGATTGAAGCGCCGCTAAGCGCCGCTAAGCGCCGCGAAGGTCTCAGTACGAACTGCAAATTGCTCATTGTTTACAGAACCAACTGGCCGCGGCCGCAGCGGGCCAGCTCCCCGTGACGTCAGCACTGCCCAATCTCGCGTCGCTGGGACCGCAGGAGTTACAGGCGTTGCAGCACACGTTGCAGCAGCATCAACAGAGCCTGCAACAGCAGTTACAACAGTTCGTGCTGTTCCAGCCAGGCGGCGCCGCGGGACAGCTGCCGGCTCAGGCACAGTTCTTCCTGCAGAACCAGGTATCTACCGACCATCTTCAACTCTCTCCGCACCGTTCTATCCTTCCTAATATCAACCTTACATCAAGTCTGCATCTTCCATTCTGCATCTTGCATAGTTTTCGTTGCTAAAACGTGTTACTGGCTATATGTTGACGTGTATGGGAGTTGTCACCATTTACATGCGCTTGGGCTCGACGCGTCTTCACCGCTCAACACATTTGCTCATAAATTCATCATTTAACGCCCTTCAAATGTTCCCGCGCAAAGTATAGCGTGTCTGTGGTGTTGTGTTTCATTTTGTTCGTGACATAACGTGTTCTGTGTTTCAGGTGCAGCAAGCAGTAGCGCAGGCGGCGCAGCAGCTGCAGCAGTTGCAGAAGCAACAACAGCAACTGCAGCAAAGTCAACACAGCAGCAACGGGTCACCGCTGCAGGCAACCGGCCTGGGCAGCAACTCTGCGGCTGCCCACCATGCTGCACTGTTGCACCATCACAACAACGTGAACCAGCAGCACCAGCATCAGCCGCACCAACAGCACCAACAACACCAGCACATAGGCATCACCGCCACTGGCGGCGGCGGCGGCGGTCTGCCAACTACTCCAGCCATTCAGCATCATATCAAAACACAGACACAATCTCGCATCCTGGAGCCTTCGCCAGAAGAGACGACGGACCTAGAGGAGCTCGAACAGTTTGCAAAGACTTTCAAACAGCGACGAATCAAGTTAGGCTTCACGCAAGGCGACGTGGGGCTCGCCATGGGCAAACTTTACGGCAATGACTTCTCTCAAACTACTATCTCAAGATTTGAAGCTCTCAACTTGTCCTTCAAGAATATGTGCAAGCTCAAGCCGCTGCTTCAGAAGTGGCTAGAAGATGCGGACAACACGCTGAACAATCCCAACTCACTGACAAACCCTCTCACCACGCCAGAAGCCATCGGCAGACGTCGCAAAAAGCGCACTTCGATCGAGACGAGCGTTCGAGTCGCACTGGAAAAGGCATTTCTCCAGAACCCCAAGCCGACTTCGGAAGAAATCCAGGTGCTGGCCGAGAACCTGGCCATGGAGAAGGAAGTAGTTCGTGTCTGGTTCTGTAATAGGTACGTACAATTATCTCAGTGGCTTCTTTCGCGCGGCTCTCGTTATTCTCGTGGCTCGCAGCAAGATGTACCAGACAAAAGGGACTGAAGTTTTGCTTGTTTGCATTCACAGAAGGCAGAAGGAGAAACGAATCAACCCGCCCAGCTCGTCGCTTGGCAGTCCCACTATCTGCTCCATGGGGGTATCTACGCCGTCGAACATGTTCGCGTCGATCGCCAGCAGCTTGGCGATGGGCAGCCCTATCTCCCTCGTAACCTCCTCGTCGGTGTCAGCAGCAGCAGCAGCAGCAGCGGCGCACGGTCATTCCCGCGGCCATGGGCACGGGTACATCAACTCGCGGACCGCACACCACTCACCAGTCGACGTGAAGACGGAATGACACAGCCACTGCTTTCAGGCGAGCTTTTTTCACGAAAACCTCGTCCAGGTGTAGGCGGTGTAGGAGATGGCGGAGAATACCTAGACTCTGGTCGCTTAGAAGGCTTAACGGCTCCTTCTAACGCGCAAAATCGCCGCCTCCCTGCCCGAATGCCCGACGACGAGTACTCGGGACGAGAGTTCGCATTTTTTTACCTTGCTTGTGCGGCTGCCCAGGTGCAATATTCTAACTTCGTAGGTCGTTTCTGTGTCAAATTATCAAGTACAGACCCTTCTGTACTACCCTAAGAGCGTTCGAGCAAATAATCGTTGCAATTCACATCAGGACTTTTCTCTAGTAAGTAATATGTACCTAATTAAAAACAGACGTTCACGATAATCAGAAGCGTTCAAACTCCAAATGCCTCTGGAGCACTCCAAGTATATCTTCCTAAGGAATCTTGGTTTAGGGTAATCATCCATTGCCATATTGTACGCCAAGAGAATATTTTCAAACATTCGTGCAGCAAAATATTCGCGTGTCGTGGTAGTGGTTGTATTTCGTCGCTGGCAGTTCGTGACAGGAAGAAGATGCGAGCAGCCAAAGGATTCCACAACTAAAGCACGAGCCAGGAGCAAGCGTGTTCAGTCTCGTTTCGTCCTTAGGAAAGTCGTACGCTGAGATTGACACAATTTCAGCAAAATGACACTCAGCGATAGTTGTAAAAAGTCTTCCACGGGAAAAGTTCCTACAATTCTGAACTTGCGTTCTTTCTATTTGTTGTTTAGAGTGTATCAGCCATAATGAATTACTTGCCCAAAATCATAGTCTCGTTCAATTAGGTATTTATTGTCAATAATCATTAGAATTATTACATAACCCACGGTCCGAGCCATGGACTTACATATTGCTGCTTATTTTCGCTCGGGGAGAAGCGCAAACAGGCCACGGCCTTCGATAGGTGAAGACGACAAGCCCAGAAGACAATACCTAATAGCAGCCTAGGTACCTAGCAGACTAGCAGAAATCATCCCCCAGACTGAAATATTTCCTAGTGTAGCTGGAAGAAACGGCAATCGTTTCAAATTGCTCTCACCGCAGCTAAGTCGTTGTCCTACCTTTCAACTTAGGGGTAGCTACGAGGGGCCTATGTGTTGGTGTCATTTACTAGCATAAGTATTTATCTCATGTGTTTGCTGTTTACTTGCAAACTTGGATGGCATTTTCTTCACCAGGGTAAGATCGTTCAGAAATCAGCTGGTATTACACTCGTTCGTCGTTCTTTCTTTGCTCTTTTGCTCGTTGCTAACATTTGTTAGGCAAATAATAAGTAATTATTATATACTTATTAATAACCATTATACGTAAATATATATTTATATGAAATAGTTATTAATAATTATGATAATTTTCATTATTATTACTATTAATTTTTTATTCTTAGTATTAGAATTATTATTATTATTATTATTATTATTATTATTATTATATTATTATTATTATCACTATTTTTATTATTATCATTATTATTATTATCATTATAGATAATTCTTATTAATATGATAAAGAGGATTATAAATTTTTACTATGATACGTACTAAAATAATGAGTACTAATTCACTAAGTCACTGAACTGGCGAAGACTGGTTGAAATCACTTGACATTGCGCGTGTCGCTCGGATTAATCTAGGAATTCAGAAACATTAATTGAAATAACGTTGTACATTTGATTGATTTTTATAATGAAATAGTGACGAGGACCAATTATAAAAGTTCCTATTGTCGGGGAGACAAAACCAAATAATAACTTAGGAATGATTAAGCGAGGTATTTACTACGTGGATTATAATGTGTTAAGACTTTGATGGTTTTCTTTGAAAAGAAAGAATGTTAGACAAAGTAACAGTTTTAACGGCCATTAGTTGTTGCATCTGTTTGCACCTTTGTGTTCTGAAAAGTATCAAATTACTATAAACAAACCAGTGTTAACAATGTCGCTCACTTCCACCACTGACCAGACCAATATATTCTTGAGCTTTAGCAATCGATTGACATTTTCGGTCCAATATCAATTGACATTTGCTGCCTACTTCGAGTTCTCTCGTCCACGATCAATTCACTTTTTTATTTCTTAAAACTGCACTTTTTTTTGTTATTTACTTTGATAAATTTCACTGATTGTACCTAAATGAAAAGTCTTGATCGTCATCGTGATCATTATCGCTATCATTTGTGTCGTGTTTAAGAAATAAAGAGAACATTTTATTTGCCTATAACTGAGGCGAAATCTTATCAACCCGTTCAACTAATCTTGGTACAGCCAGCTCGGTGGCCACCGAGCTGGCCACCGAGCTGGCCACCGAGCTGGCCACTAATCCACCCAACTCACTAACCCAGCTGAATTGTGATTGTTGTAGTTGCTATTCAAGTCGATGTTGTCGGAGTTTTTTCCCCGGGGTGATTTGTTTCTGTGTTCTGGGTGGGAGGTGCTGATAGTGCAGCTAGGTGGGCGGGGCGCAGGGAGGTGGGGGTGTAAGAAAACTAGCCCAATACTTCTTTTGCCACTCGATACCAAACGTTAAGACCGTACATCCAATCTTTACACAATCATTTGCTTCTTTCTAGCCATTGAACATTTCGGACTGGAATTTTTAATAATTACTTTTACCAAACGTTCGGGGTTTTATCGAACACAGATTATTCAAGTTCACAAAAGATACTTTAAAGCTTCGAAATATCTGTGACAGAAGCTGTGTATGATTATTACTCGACAAGCTCGTTGAGGAATTCACTGCTGACAAATTGTCCGTGATTATCACGCACCTACCTGCTAGTCACTGCTTTCGTCACAGGTTAGAACGGGAAACGAGAACACGAGATAGATGAGGACCTTGGAGCGAGTTGAAAGTATTGCATGCTTTCTTGCACCTTGCTCTCAACTCTGAAGCTTTATTAGGGAACGCCGATGCCGACGCCGACGACGACGGACTGCATTTGATGTGCGGTGACAATTGAAACCTTTCCTTGCATTCCTTACATTCTTGTCATTCGTATCTGAAAATGTTGATTGGTGTACTTCTTAAGTGGATGGTAATCTATGATGATAATTAACGTTTTTGCTTAATTGTAAGAGTAAACATTAAGGCAAGTAATCCGACCGCGGGATGGGTGCCCACAATAGTATTAAATTGTATGTCTAGTCCATTGCACAATATCTGTAGGTCTGTCGGCCCGTAAGAAACATGGGCTCTCCTGTACCAGTGGCTCCTGTATGGTGTTAGTGTGGCGAGCATATGACATTGTATTAATGACTGATACGAATTTCATGCACACCACTGGACGTGACTTGTTCATTGGTGTTTAAGTAGAGTAACCTGGACTAGGAAATTGATTAGGCCCTTACTGCCTGCGCAATCGGGACTTTGGGCGGGCGGGCTGGCTGGCAAATTTCATGTGAGATACGATGCTCACTATTATTATATGACATAATAATAAGATGCAAGAAATAAATGAAATTATCAGCGGTTACTAAAATAGTTTGTACAGGAAATTAGCGACTCTTTTCTAAAAGAGAATCAACGATATGTTCAAGTATTATTCATGTTTTATTATTAGTTATGCTACTATTATTGTGATCTGCATGATCATTATTATTATTATTATTATTGTAAAAGAGAGGGCGAAACATTCCTAACCTGTAATGTAGAATTGTTAAATTTTACCCGTATTCTGTTATTGTCGTATTCGTCTCATTGTGTTTCGACGTGATTTTGTTCGAAGACAATTGGCAGTTGTTTCAATACGTGTATTATTCACATTTTAACCGTTTGCATGCTTCGTACCTTAATTCAAGATCGGGGAGATTCGAGTCCAATGCAACACGCATTTTGTCATTATTTGGTTGTCCTGCTCAATTAAAAGCAGATTCGCTCACCCATTTGAGCAGCGATTGCTAATGCGAGCGAGATCCAATGTTTCAATGTTTCAATGTTTCGGTGTTTCAGTTTTGTCGTATACGTGAGCACGTGGGCACGTGGGCACGTGACCATCAAATGTATTAAACCTATAACTATGTCACTTTAGAGCCATATCATTATAAGAAATATCTTGTACAAGCAAATCAACCAAAAAGCACGTAAGAAAATAATATCTTGCTTGAGATTGTAATGTGAAGAAAATGAATTATATTATAAAATTATAATGAAACTGGCAGCAGGAAGGTAACGCCTGGGTGTGAGTTGCCCACCTCTTCCTCTATACCGGTGGATTATAATTAAGTAGATTGTATATTACTAAATGATAAATGACTGGCGTTTTTATAAGGCGTAGATACGAGTACAGCGAGAATGTGAATCGATTGAGTCCCAAGGAGCCAACATTTTGGCGGTGAGTGCGAATACCCATGGACCCAACCCCATTGTTGTACAAAAATGAGAGTTTTAAATAATAATAATATACTAGTAGATAATATTATGAAGTCTATATCGGGCAGTCAACTGGGGCCTTCGCACCCACCGCACCCACCGCTCCTCGCTCATCTCAGAACATTGTCCAGCTGCCATGAGTGTAGTTACAAATATGTGAAAAGTTTTCAGTGGAAACTATAGGCAATAAAACTATACCATAAATTATTTTCATGATAACATACTAGATCTCGAAATAATATACACTTGTACCGCTCCATGTCCTTCCATTCCAAACTTCCCATCCGAAGTCAATTCCTCACTGATAGGATAGTTATTGAGGCACAAAATGTCAAATTGGGAAAAAATCCAACTAAGCGTTTTATATCTGTTGTATGGTCGTAGTCTACGATGCGAATGGTCCGTGGTTCGATTTTCGGCTCCTTCAAATTTTGTGACAATAAGGAACATATTTCTGTTGAAGGAATGGCAATAATATAGTCCAAAGTTTACCTTTAAATTTTATTTCCTAATTTATTTATATAATATATATACGATCAACACCTCCCCACTTGCATGTTGGCTGCTTGGCTCATTGGTAGCAACCTGGCTTTTGTATGGAGTTTTCATCCCAAGTACAAACACTTTTTTTGTTTTTTTGTGGACAGGATTGAAGTGAAGGGTTTTCTGATATTTCGAGTAAAACACTGGCGGGGGTCTGCGTCAGGGTTGCAGTGCTCGGGTAAAACCGAGCTTAAGTGATGACAAGCATCTAGCGGCAGCGGCGGTTGTTTTCAACTACACGTGGTCGTGTTGGTACAGGCCAAGACTCTAATAAGTCGACCAATTTCGGGACACCAGTTTCAAATCCCGGCGCCGCCACTGGACGTCAGTGGTTCTACAAGATGGAAAACCTGTGAGCTTTGAGCAAAAGAAAAAATAAAACTTGGAAAACTTCTTCGATGCTACTGGTTCTGATTCTGATGTGATTCTTTCCTTTGTTAAAACCCCAGGTTATATTAATAGCTCCTGAAGTCGAGCGGTGAGGCAGTCCGGTCGATATGATGGAAGGTCCACGATCGACTCTCGGCCGAGGAATGATGGTATTGTATTTTTGTTAACATCGGGCGTATCAACATACGGGTTACCGACCGAAGTCCGGCATTAATGGTAGAGTACATTTAATATCCAACAGATTGCGCTGGGGGTCGCGGTGCGTTTTAACACGACTGCTTGTTCGGTGAAACTTTACAAATAAAAGTGTGATCGTGCACTGTGATCGTACATTGGATTTAACTGGCTTTCCTTATGTCCAGTGTCGGACTGGCCAGGGCAGCCAGGCGGAAAATGCCGCCGGGGCCTCCAGCCGGCCGGGACCCCTGGGGCCCCCATTTACAATAAGGAAGTTGTTTAAAACATTTTTTAATTTATAGTCATTTAATTATGTTGTCTTAATGTTGCAAATAGCCAGTGCTTGTTATCATTGAGCCACGCTGCCCTGATGGCAACAGGTTGGTGGAAGTCGTATATCAACACTCTATTTTAGACTTGGTAAAAAAAAATCATGAATGTTATATTTCGGATCATCTCTCCCCATCCCTTCACTCGATCCATGTTCCAGGTGAAGGGCTTTGAAAGACAAATGTAGGAGGTGCCGGGAAGCGAACTGCGGACCCCACACATTGGAACTCACGACCATCCCACTGCGCTACGAGGACACTTACGCTGTTACTGATTTGTTATCAACATGCAAGTCAATAAAACAAGATGTAAATAAATCACTTCTAGCAGAAATATTTATGTGTGAATCCTGATGGGTAGGCCACTCATCGTACACGTGTGCACTGACGTCGTGTTTACAGTCCAGGCGTTGGGTGTGCAGTCACTTCAATTTCCACTCAAAAAATATTGAAAAATCAATGGACGTTTTTTACGTTTCTTACGTTTATTCTTGATTTTTGAAGATTCGCCCATACTGTGATCTATGGGGTATTTTGCACCCCCGAACACGATGGGCTATTATGGGCACGATTCCGTTATTTTATAGCTTCAAGGTTGGCAGCTCAGCAAGGTGGGTACACGGGTTACCGACCGATGGCCGTGATTTATCGACATTTTAATTGATCAAGTTCATTTGATATCCAACAGATTGCGTTTGCGATTACTGTGTGCTTTAACTCGACTGCTGGTTCGGTGATACTTGTTTGGTATGGTTGACCAGGAGACCTGCATGCGAACAACGGGGTTCGACTGGCGTTCCTCCAGTCGGGCTTCAAGGCTTGCATTTTCGCGTCAGATCGTGGCAACTGGTGAAAGCCCATATTTTTGGAGTGGCCATGGCCTCAGCACTGCTTGGTGTTGGGGTCAGGTCCAGCATTTACACATTGTGTAGAGGCGAAACCTTCTTTCTCTATTAGCGCATGGTTGATATTGTGGTGGTGGTGGTGGTGGTGATGGTGGTGATGGTGGTGATGGTGATGGTGATGGTGATGGTGATGTTGGTGATGTTTGTAATGTTGGTGATGTTTGTAATGTTGGTGTTGTTGTTGGTGTTCATGTTGATATTGTTGGTGGTATATCTGTACGTTATCTTCGTTATAATGTATGTAGTAATATTTGTTCATATCTGTATCTATGTCGCATGATTATATAATGTAATTATAATTCCAAATAACTCGTGTATATATTAATTTTTCCCCCTTTTCCTACTTCTTCTTATACATTTACTTTATATGTTTATAATATAATATATATTAATATTATATATAATATTTATTTAATTTTTCGTACTTAAGTTACATTTTCTTTTAGTAACAGTAGCCATATTTTCATTTAGCGTTCCCCACCATGGACAATATTGCTTCGTTGATTATCACCCCCTGGTAGCCAGGCTAGGAACTAAAATATAATTTGAAATTTTTTTCTTGCCCTGGAGGATGATTGGTGTGATTAAAAAAAGATGTAGGCAACGAGGATCGAACGCAGGACGTTTGATACCTGATGCACATAAACCGCTCGACCACGAGACAAAAACTGATCCTCTGTGACAACTCCGTCAAAAAATCTGAAGAAATCTCAAACACTGCCTCCATGATTTTCAATGAAAGATATTTCGACGAAACATTATAAACATCAGCTTCAGTATTGCCCATCGTCGTACAAAATAAAAAATACTTTCGAAGTTTTGTACAGTTTACTCATCCTGGATCTTTCACTATATATGAACAGACTGTCGTCTAACACCACTTGGACATTCAGGACGACGGTGCCATACTCTGGCGCTGGCCCTTAGGTCTAGCATCAAGCGTATAGGAACGATTATAATGAGTGTTACGCATCATCAGCGCCACCTGTTGACAGGATTTTGTACTACACTTTGGACAAATATGTTGATATTTTCCTGCTGTATTTTCATAGTTATCTTCCGATTAGTTAATGAATTAGATTAAAAATCAGACATGGCAAATGTCTTCAATTATTACAAGTCCAGAGTATAGTACAAAATCCTGCCAACAGGTGGCGCTGATGATGCTTAACACTCATTATCGTTCCTATATACTTGATGCTAGACGTAGAAGACCAGCGCGTGAGCGACTGGCGCTCCGCGCCAGTCGCTCACGCACGCTGCTGGGCCCTGGCGCGGAGCGCCAGGGCCCAGCAACGTGCCGGCGCGCCCGTGCACCTGAGCGCGCTTCGCGCGCTCAGGTGCACGGGCTCGCCGGCGGGCGTTT
This sequence comes from Protonemura montana, assembly GCA_947568835.1. Taxonomy (NCBI): domain Eukaryota; kingdom Metazoa; phylum Arthropoda; class Insecta; order Plecoptera; family Nemouridae; genus Protonemura; species Protonemura montana. The sequence goes on along the minus strand of OX387604.1, from coordinate 1,041,245 downwards.
TAGCGCGCGAAGCGCGCTAAAACGCCCGCCGTCGCGCGCTCACGCGCGCGACGCGCGCGTGAGCGATCCAAAATTGCGGAGCGCGACTGGCGCGAAGCGCCAGTCGCGCTCCGCAATTTTCGTGGTATCTACACTGTTCGCTCAAAAAAAAAAAAGAGGTATCAAACTGCAGTAGTTGTGCGGACGGGATTCGAACACGGGACCCCGGCAATCTCATAATTGTTCTCAAGAGGTAGTGCCTTGTACCGCACGTCCACGCGGACATGTAGTTACACAGGCATTTTTATGGTATATAATTTCTTCAGACTGCAGCTACCATATGTGAATAATTTGAATGTCGTATTCCAATAGAAAAAATATCCTGTCGGTGAGCGGGATCGAACCAGGGCACAAAGTAACTAGATGGTTCCGAAGTAACGACATGTCCATTGTGCTACGCAGACGGTCGCCCCTGTTGTGGTAAACTGAATATATTTTAATTTCATATCTGATGTCCCTGTTTACCGGGTTGACTATAGGCACATGTCACTGACGGCACTCAATGTATACTACGGTTCGGAGTCGCATTCTTCTTTGCGTTTCAGTGAACCATCATTTAAGAAATTCAAGATATTTGACCGACAATGACCGACTTACGCAGCGAGCAAGAACTGGACCTGACCCCCGCACCAAGTAATGCAGGGGCAATCGTCCACTCCAAAGATACGGGCTACCACCAGTTGCTACGATCTAGCGTGAAAGTGTCAGCTGATAGCGCCCTCTGCAAGGACGCGAGCCACACCCAGTTGCTGGCTTGTCGTTTTTTTTTTTTCGCCTTCTTATCCGACCCCGGCAGCATGGAGATCGCTTTACACTACATCGCCTCTGCCATGCACTATCAAAGATTGTGCAAGCCATGTCGTGAAGAACAAAAAGCGGAGCGGACAGGACTCGAACGCAGTCACATCCGAATTGCTCTTTCGTGGAGCGACTTTTCCAACCGGCCATCGAGACGAGATAGATATCGATAGAACAAATAGATACATGAATAGCAGAAGACGACTACAGTGTAATAATGAAAAGAGTCAAAAATACTTTGAGAGTTTCGATGGATGAACGAGCGATGCAATATTTGCAGCATTCAATGAATGCCAGCCGCCACTTGATGAAGAACAAAATGAGGAACGGGCAGGAATCGAACCAGAGCCACTTAAGCAATGTACCCATGAAGAAGTGGCCGTACCTCACGGCCACTGAGACATGTTACCAGAGGAAATAACATATACTTGAATAGCAGCTGGCGGGGATCACGGTACATCATCGAGAAGAGATGTTAGTTTTCTCTGTAAAGATTAATACATATCCAGCAGTTTTACACACATGTGACTTACCTGCTTCGAACCAGCGACCCTCTGCACCCTGGCGCTGAGCACGAGAGCGATCTTCACTCGCCGCCGAATGGACGCTACGAAGACCGGCGAGAGTTGCATGGCAATACTTTAACAATCTTGGTAGGTGATTGATTCTTAGTTAAAAATAGTGCACCAAGCGGGATACGAACCCTTTCCGCAACCTTTCCAGAAATGAATGATCGATTTACACTATCGCAAGAAAAAGTGGGTACGCGGGGCTAACGTGAGCTTACGCCAAAAATAACCTCTGCAGTGGGCAGACAATGTATCGTATTCCAGACAAAGAAATGCACCAGTATGTTTTTGCCCTAGCACAAGCATTTTTCTGAGAAGTAGATAGACGATTTCAAAAAGGCTTTATTTTCAGTAATTCCAAAGGAAATTAATATTGTGTTGTAATATCGTGTTAATATCGTGTATCGTGTTTCTACGATTTCGTAGAGTCCTGTAGCCTGGTTGTAAATCGTCTATTCAATTTTATGAATCGTCGACGTGTTGACTCTTGTCGACACATTTTTTCATTTAATTTTGGCGTGTGAGGTGCTGCCTGAGTTTTTTTCGGGGCACAAAATTTGGGTTTTGCTTCAAGCGTCCAAACCCTACACTGTGCGTACACTACACAATCGTATCTCAAGTCGATACGCCACAGGTGTATAATTTTGGTTTAATTAATTTCAAATTGGCCATTGATCGATCATTGTATCCGTACCATCTCCATTCTCTAACGCCGGACTTGGGCGCTGCTACCAGTTTATGTGTATACAACCCTTACTTTACCTATACACCACCTTGCATATACATTCCTTTCCTACTTGGTGGACCCCCCCCCCCCCCCCCCCCCCCCCCCCCCCCCCAAGGCATGGGCTTTGCGGGGCCCCAAAAGTCTCATTGCCGCCGGGGCCTTTTGGAGCCAGTCCGACACTGCTTATGTCAGACTATAAAGCTTGCATTCTCGCGTAAGCATGTTGCAGATGGTGAAAGCCCAGTTGACGAGTGCCTATGCACTTGTGGTGACCTCTGCTCTGCTAAGCGTGGCGACCGGGTTTAGCTCTTGGTTGCGAGGACGAATAATAATTTTCCATGACATTTAAATAACTTTAAAAGATAGATTCTCGGACTGCCAACGGTAATGCAGTATTAAACCGAACTAAACAGAATGTGCGGTCAATGTCATATTGCGACACCTGATTGTTTTTAAACATGGAATTCAAATAGGTTCTTCTTTCTATGCAATGTATGTATGTTTGCGTGGCGTAGCGTATTTTCGCTGCTTCCTTAACGTCAGAGATGTCCGCTACCAGAATCGGACCTACTCGATGGAGGAAGCTTTTGACTGTTGGAATACAATATCCACCCGTAGTGGCTCGAATCAGTAGACTTGTACATCTCAAAAATGCACAATTAAACAATATCCGCGTGGTCGTGTGGTTTAAGGCAACGGATTCATCGATCACCTGGTGAAAGTAACGATGACATATTGGGTTCACGTACGTTGAGACACGTTCTTTCTATGACGTAGTTATACACATTTGCAATTTTTTTTTCTTGGGCGTAAGGTTTAGACAATAGTAAGATTGCCAGGCGCTCCTGGCGCTTTGCGCTAGTCGCGGCCGCCAATTTTGCGAGCCGTTCCTACGACCCTAAGCCCCACCTATACCCCGTGAACAGCTCCTACGTCTAGCATCAAGTATATAGAAATGGGAACTAGAGTTAAGTACCAAACTAGAATCAGAGCCACCTGTTGCCAGAAATTGGTACTACACTCTTGACTTATGATCATTTTTCATTTTTCACGATGCACGTTCGCAGTTTCACCGAAAACGCAGTTGTGCTAAGACGCACCGCGACCCCCAGCGCAATCTGTTGGATATTAAATGTACTCTACCATTAATGCCGGACTTCGGTCGGTAACCCGTATGTTGATACGCCCGATGTTAACAAAAATACAATACCATCATTCCTCGGCCGAGAGTCGATCGTGGATCTTCCATCATATCGACCGGACTGCCTCACCGCTCGACTTCAGGAGCTATTAATATAACCTGGGGTTTTAACAAAGGAAAGAATCACATCAGAATCAGAACCAGTAGCATCGAAGAAGTTTTCCAAGTTTTATTTTTTCTTTTGCTCAAAGCTCACAGGTTTTCCATCTTGTAGAACCACTGACGTCCAGTGGCGGCGCCGGGATTCGAAACTGGTGTCCCGAAATTGGTCGACTTATTAGAGTCTTGGCCTGTACCAACACGACCACGTGTAGTTGAAAACAACCGCCGCTGCCGCTAGATGCTTGTCATCACTTAAGCTCGGTTTTACCCGAGCACTGCAACCCTGACGCAGACCCCCGCCAGTGTTTTACTCGAAATATCAGAAAACCCTTCACTTCAACCCTGTCCACAAAAACAATCCAGGTTTTGAACTAGGGACCATTATTCCATACAAAAGCCAGGTTGCTACCAATGAGCCAAGCAGCCAACATGCAAGTGGGGAGGTTTTGATCGTATATATATTATATCAATAAATTAGGAAAAAAAAATGTAAAGTATGCTTCGGACTATTTTATTGCCATCCCTTCAACAGCAAAATGTTCGATATGAAGTCCTTTGGGTCTTAAAAGTTGAAAGAGCCGGAATTCGAACCGCGGACAACTCGCATCGTAGCCTACGACTATGCAACAGATCTACGCGTACCGGTGCATGACGAAGGATTTATTACTAAACCCGTGATGAAAATTGTCGATTATAATTATTTTAAGTCACCGATTTATGAAGAAAAATAAACGGACAGCCTGGGTTTTAATCATAGTATACTCGGCTGTTGTTGATTGAGAAACGACTTGTTCATCCAACCATCGAGACAAGTCAAAAGGTGAGGGAAAACAACAGATGCTTGATTAGCAAAGGAGCAAAGGAGCAAAATCGTAAATTTTATGTACAAGAAATTAGCTGGAATTCTTGTATTAAAAAAATTAGCTGGAATCAGCTGAATTATTTAGATTTATTATTATATCATATTTATTTATTCGTGGTGTTTAACGACGCACTGTACAGACATATGGCCGTACGGCACTGGTCTAATGGCGTCGGCGAATGAGTGGATGATAATGATGAGGATGATGATGAACCTTACCTAGCCTAGAAGGGAGGAGGGGAAACCCGGTGCCGGCACGTAGCCTACTCCTGTCGAAGAGCACCAAGAGGACCACCGGCTTAACGTCCATACCGAAGGACGGTACAACTCAAACAGTAGGATTCCTCCACAAATCCATGCTGTCGAGAGGTTGATAAGCAAGGCGAGTGAAGTTGCTGTACTAACTTTCATCCCTCCAACCTCTCTCCCGAACAGAACTGGTCATGTGTATGATGGTCACCCATCCAATACCTGACCCAGCGCAGTGTTGCTTAACTTTCATCCCTCCAACCTCTCTCCCGAACAGAACTGGTCATGTGTATGATGGTCACCCATTCAATACCTGACTCAGCGCAGTGTTGCTTAACTTCGGTGATCTAACGAGAACCGGTGTTTCCAACAACTCCAACGAACATTTCTACCAGCTTTTTTATGCACACGGGAATTGTTTACATTTAACTTACTTTTTCCAGAGAAGCTGGAAGCTGCGCGACCGGGCTTCGAACCTGCGACCCACTCGTCCTGACACTGGAAGATCTGGGAGACGCATGATCGTGGTATCACGTCGTTCGGACAGCCTCACCACCCGAGCATGAAAGAGAAAGTGTTTTACGAATTTACACAAAGGTGACAAAGGTTAGAATACAATTTAATTACCCATATCTGAATCAGAAACATAGTAGATATTTATCGATTTGAAGATTATACGTTTAATCATGGCTAGACCTTTTCTCTTGAAGAAAAACTGCCGTCCTAAATAATCATACGCCAAAAATGCTATAAATGTGTACTTCACCGATTTCTCAGGATTGGTCCTCGTTCATCCTCGTTCATCCTGGACTCATCCTTGTCTTAGCATTTACACTAAAGACCATTTGTAGTTCAAAACCACCGCCGCCCGCCGCAGCCACAAGCTGCAAAGCACATTTTTGCACTTTATCAAACTGGTTCGGAAATTTTAACGGTTTTGACTCAAGCACCACAACTTTGACATTGGCCCGCCACCTACAATCGTGTATCCGGAAAAAAGTACAAAAGTCAATTACAAATTGGTGACCCTACCCGGATTTAAGCTCGATCATATAAACCCAGCTCAAGCCACGACGTGGGATCGTTACATTTGGCGCCACCTGCCCCGTGATAAACAAGTGAATTCTGTAATAGAAAGTTAAAAAAAATCGAAAAATCTTTCGGACTATTTCTTCGCCATCCCATCAATAATCCCATCAATAAATTTGTGTCCTCCGGGTCACAAACTTGAGTGCAGGGAGCTGAACTGCATACCTCTCGTACCGTAGACCCAACAGCGCATCCAACAGAGCTACGATAACTAATCCATGTTTACTGATTTATTACTAAACGCGCGATGCAATTTAACAAAAAGTGACCTTTCCAATCAGCCATCGAGACGAGTCATGTCGTTTGGAGAAATAACAGAAACTTGAATAGCAGAAGAGGGCCTCAGAGTGTGACAAGTGCAAGGAAGTACCTAAATAAATTCTCTGCAACGAATATTTCTTCTAGTATTTTATTCACACAAGAATTTTTTACATTTTACTTACCATTTCGCGGGCAGCAGAAAGATGCGCGACCGGGCTTTGAATCTGCGACCCTCTTTTCCTGACACCGGAAAGAAGTTAGAAGTTGGAAACTGCTAAATGGCGAGAAGAACTGACTAACGGATTTCATGATAATGTAGATAATTGTTTCTACATTTTTTATTGTTTATACGTTTCGCTACTTTCGCCTGACTTATTTCGTCTCCAATCTAAGAAAACATCTTCCCATACAGCCGAAGAGACAAATAGCTAAAGACAGGACAAACAACCGCTATAAGAATATGTCATTATAATGTATATTCAGCACAGTGTTGTTTAAATGTATTGATCTCAGGAGGAGCAATTATCCCCGTGCTTGTTTCAGGTTGACTGACCCTACTTGTCATGACATGTCATGTCATGTCATGTCATGTCATGTCATGTCATGTCATGTCATGTCATGTCATGTCATGTCATGTCATGTCATGTCGAGGAGTAGGTTTTTTCCCAGAAACATTGCACTGAAATACATTTGTTTATAGTATTGTCTCCTATTTTGATTGGGCAGCAAGATTGGAACAACTTGCAACTTTAAATAAGAGTGCCAATGTGAAGAGCGGACCGTTCATCGCAAGATTCCTTCAAATGGTTCTTGGAATTTCGGGGTCTAACCTTATCTCACTTGTCAAAATGTTACGTTGGACTGCACTTTTTATCCGCTATTTTTTGCTGGTAAAAATGTTACTTTTGTACTTTTTTAGGAATAAGGAACCGTGCGGCATGCATGCATGGGCAACAAACAACAAATATAAATAACAAGCGAGATTCTCTTCGAGGTGCCATCCGAGCCCTATATACACGTGGCCCCAGGTCAGGTACCAGTCTCCCAGGGCAAAAATCCAAGAATGTACATTGGTTCAACTCCCAGAATTCGTACAGAAACTCCAATTACCGCACGGAATATTTTTTCCCCATTGCAATGCTTAAATACTTCCCATAACTTAAAAACTCTTTCATTTTACACAGGGTTGCCGTATTTTTCCTGAATCTTTGCTGGTCAAATTCGGTTAAAAAATGTCAAACATGTTGTTAATTTTTTTGGCGGCCCCTAATCTGACTGTCCCTGTGGAGTGTGGATGGGACACACGTTATACTTTAGAAAATATGACCGGAAGAATATGAAGGGGATCCAAGAAGATGTCAGTTGAAATATTATTTAATATCAAGCACTTTTATTATGAATATAAAAATATTACAACATAATTATAAGATCACAATTTTGTTCATATCGAGGACATTTGGTTTCACAATTGTAATTTGTGTGAAAACCAAGACATTATTCTCAAAATAAGGACTACTCCCAACTTTTCGGAAGTCAAGTAAGTCTAGTCAAGTAAGTCTAGTCAAGTAAGTCAAGTCAAATAAGTCTAGTCAAGTAAGTCTAGTCAAGTAAGCCTAGTAAGTCAAGTAAGTCAAGTCAAATAAGTCTAGTCAAGTAAGCCTAGTAAGTCAAGTAAGTCAAGTAAGACTAGTCAAGTAGGCCATCACACTTAACCATTTTGAGAGCCATTTTGAGAGAAAAACACAAGAGGCATTTCACATTCTACCCTTGAACATGGATTACAAAATAAATACCAAATAACACTCACACTTTTAAGAAATATTTGGTATTACAATAAAACTACAAAATACAGTGACAAGAAAGGGACCAGAAACAGTCTTGGCTTCAGCTCTCTCTTCCATTTCATACACATTTATAGCCAATTTCACCAGTACTGCTTACATCTTTTGTATCGGGGGTTTATGGGAGGTTTTTTTTAGGGCAAAACTGATTTTTACGATTTGGTTCAACTTCATCAACTATAAATATTTAATGACAACAATTTCTGCAAATTTCAACTAAAATGATGTATCAGCATTTTTTTAATAAAATAGAGGAGAAAACAGTGAACATTTTTGTAAAATATTCACCGATTAGCAAAATCGGTTAAGTCGGTGAACATTTTTGTAAATGCAGGAGCTCAAAGACCAAAACAAATAAACGTGCCCTTAAAGTTTTGTCAAAATCGGAACATCCATATCTTGTGACAACATTGTTAACTCTTTATGATAAACAAGCAGTAGTAAATATATCTTTGTGGCAGTTTCACTTCGGAAAAGCATCTGTAGAAACACTGCCCAACCTTTGAACCAATATTTCAGCCATGACCCAACCCATTCATGCCACGCTCAAGTTCTAGCGAAAGACTATGACATCGAAGAATTCGAGAGCTCGGAGTGCTGCCTTATTGTCTGCGTCTTCCCCGCTTTTTCCCCGTCCTATGAATGAAATCTCCGGTTTAGTGGATAAACTCACTACCCTGACCTTATCACCTGAAACAAACATAACACAGCTATATTAGTTTTGTATATAAGAACCCACTACGACTTGATTCATTGATTTGTGGTGTTTAACGAAGCACTGTTTTGACATCTGGCCATGCGGCACTGGTCTAATGGCGTCGGTGAATGAGTGAATGATCGTGAGGATGATCATGAACATAACCTAGCCAAGAAAGGTAGAGGAGAAACCCGGTAGCCTACTCCTGTCGAAGAGCACCAGGGGGACCACCGGCTTAACGTCCCTTCCGAAAAACGGTAAGACTCGAACAACAGGATTCCTCCACAAATCCATGCTGTCGAGAGGTTGATAAGCAAGGCAAGTGAAAATGCTGTACTAACTTTCATCCCACCAACCTCTTTCCTGAACAGGACTGGTCACCCATCCAATACCTGATCCAGCGCAGTGTTGCTTAACTTCGGTGATCTCACGAGAACCGGTGTTTCCAACACGACAAATTGTTCGGTACCAAGACTAGAAAACTGTTTCTTCCTTGCATTGCAAACGTTGTTTCCGACTTTCTTGTCTGTTGTTCTACCCTAAAATGTACCTATTGTATACCTATTGTATACCTATTGTAACAACAATTGTCGTAATGTTACTGTACTAAGTAAGGAATACATGAAATATCTAAAAATAAATTATTACTTGTATTTCATGGCAACATCTACACATTAAAAATATGAGCAGCAAAATACAAAAAAAAAAAATAACATGAAATAAAAAAGAATTAATGCCCTATTTACCTGCAGGACTACTTTTTAAGCCACGGTACGATATTGTCAGGTCTAGTTGTTCACAAATCTTCTGCAGTTGAGCCAAGTACCTCGTCGTGGATACACGTAGATTCTGAAACATGTAAAGAGAATCTGTGAAATGTGAGGAGACAGGTAGAACCAGTCAATGCATTTCAGCAAACATTTACAACTCTTCTCTACTAAACATAACGCTCGTCGGGTCCATAAATTAAGCCAACAATATTTGGCATTAGCTTCGATTCTTCAGCAGTTGCTAGAAAAAGTTTGGTCGAATAGATCTAGCTCACGCTGTATTATGACTGCCTATTAGTCAAATCAGAACCCATCATGTAGGGCCGTGTTCGACAACCCTGGGCTATCCTGGCTATGTTTGCTATGTTGGCTACCCTGCCTAAGTTGGCTATCCTGCCTTAGTTGGTTATGTCAGCTATGCTATGCCACAAACACACCTCGACTTCCTTTAGTTTCTCCGGAGTCCATTCATGTTTGATCCGAGAGCCAGTCTGCCGCCCCAGCAAACTGGTGGTTGCTTTGTCCGAGGCAAGCCCTCGAGCCTTGCGCTCAGCACGGATTGCCTCAAGCAACTCCTCCCGCTCTTCAGGTGTTTCAAAATCCTGAAACTGGTGCAAAAATCTTAATCAAGCATTCCACTGAAAAAAAAAACCCAGCATAAACAGGACTCCTCAGGGACCTGGGGTATATATTTGATTTATTATAGATCAATGTTAATTTTTTTTGTTAGGTCATTGCTTTTCAAGTGGTGAGCCATTTCTGTTGATTTATTTCATTAAGTAATATCAAATAAATATAATAGAGTAGTTGGCTTTCACCTATTTTTGCTTTCAGCACCCCATGCTCAAGAGCCCGTTCTAAATTGGGAAACATTGCTCGAAAGGGTACTCACCGCCGGGATATCCAACTTAGGTTTCATGTCACATTGCCTGATTTTTTGCAACGTTTCGAGCATGGTATTAGCTGCTTTCTGCTTGGCTTGCTGCTTGGTTCTGCCAATACCTGTAGATAATAAGACAAATGTCACATATTCATTTTTGATGATTAGCAACACACTGTTTTGACAACGGGCCCTGTGGCCCTGATTTAACGGCATAGGTGAATGATTAAATGATAATGAGGATGTTGATGAACCTAACCTAGAAGGAACAAGGGAAAACCTAACAACAGCACATATCGAAGAGCACTAACTAGACCACAAGCTTATAGTCTAAAAGATTCCTATAAGATTCCTCCACTAGACTATGCTGTCAAATCATGATATATGCAAGTCAAGTAAGTTGCTGTACTAACTTTCATCCCTCCAACCTGTACTTACTACATAACTTCCTGATCACAAATAGCAGACATGTCAAATTGCTCTCGACCAACAACATTGAAGTCACGACTCTGAGTATGCAACACAAAATATGAAAGGTGAAACCAAAAAGGCAACAGAACTTGCGTTTCTTATTCAAGTCAGCCTACAACTAAAATATTGTGATAGTATTTAGAGTTCACACCAGATTTAAAACTCTCGCAAACTTTAGTAGATAACTGGGAGAGCCTAGAACAGTGCTGGGCTTCCTGGAGGGTTACTGCAACATACATGTCTGCCAATCATGAGGTTCATGAGGGTAGCCTAGAGGGGATAGTCAAGTTGCTACTCAAGCCAATATATTTGGCAGAATGACCTCCAAGAACAGAAGTTGAGACATATTTACTGTTGGCAGAAGGGATATGCGTGGGATGATATCTTTTCCCATATCATGAACCTATGCACACAATGAAGATGAGAAGCAGGCTTTAAGAAAACCAAAGACAGCTACAGAACAAATAAAAAATATGACCCCTTGATGATACTATTCATTGAGCAAATGTAACAGTGAATATCGATGAGATATGAAATTAATAAAAATTAGCTAACTATTTCCATAAGTGACACTGTGCAGACTTGCAGCAGCATTAAATTAACTCCAGTTTGGTTGCAGAAGTTGGGTAGCAGTGCATACCGATAAATTCGAATGTCAATACTTTGCACGCAAACTCAAATGTTTTGTCGTGTGGCGGTCCATCCTCTCTGATCAAGTCGTAGGTCGGTGCAGGGAGCTCAGAGCTAGCGCAAAATTCACCCACTTGTCCCACAGCATTCACCTTAAAGTCAGTTGAGTACGGCGAAACACTGCAATGCAAAGAAATGTTATATCCTTAGACAAAAAAAAGATGCCACACCACTCCTAAAATTGGTGCCGCCAGTCTTAGTAGATGAAACTAACAATGAGTTCAGCCAGCAGTTCGTGTAACGTTGGTCAAATAACGATGCAAGGGAATTAGTTCATAGAAAGTCAAAATCTTTTGCAATAAACGGTAACGTTACTGTAATTTTGTACTGATGTCAAATAAAATGATTCACTGACCCTAGACAAGCAATGAAATTAACTTGACTCAATTGAGTTTTTATTAGACAATTAGTTTTTTCTCACTTACATTATTGGAAGCTAAGTTTGATGAGAATGCTATGTTTATATCCATAGAGTTGATTGATTGAATATTGGGGTTCAAGGATGCACTGTTTTGACAACTGGCCCTGACCCAGCGCAGTGTTGCTTAACTTTGGTGATCTCCGAAGAACCGGTTTTTCCAACACGCATCCATAGAGTTATCAACAAAGCTGGGGAGACACATTTTTATAAAATCACACTTTATTTTTAATGAAGCCTTATTTTGGGTTGATGGATTCATAAAAAAAAAACTCAGTCAAGTATTGGATGGGTAACCATCATACACATGACCAGTTCTGTTCAGGAGAGAGGTTGTAGGGATGAAAGTTAGTACAGCAACTTCACTTGCCTTGCTTATCAACCTCTCGACAGCATGGATTTGTGGAGGAATCCTGCTGTTCGCGTTGTACCGTCCTTCGGAAGGGACGTTAAGCCGGTGGTCCCCTTGGTGCTCTTCGACAGGAGTAGGCTACATGCCGGCACCAGGTTTCCCCTCCTCCCTTCTAGACTAGGTTAAGTTCACCGACGTCATTAGACAAGTGTCGCATGGCCAGTTGTCAAAACAGTGCGTCGTTGAACCCCAATAACAAATAAATAAATAAAAATAAAAACCGTAAACTTGAAATATATTATCAGACAAGCTCTGGCAAGTATTGTACGTACACTTCCAGGCTGGGTACGGGAAGTTCATCTTCATCGTGCACCTCCAGCGAGTTTCCTTCCCTTTTAATCTTGAGTTTCTCAAGCGCGGCCTTTGCTGCGTCCTGTTTCGCCTCTTTCTTGGACCTGCCTTGTCCGCGAGCTGCCAAGAAACCAAACCATGCACACCAAGCTTAATTACTGCCATGGATGCAAGAAGCTAACGAGAAATTATTGCTAGCGCTAAATGGATCATTCCATGCCAAATAAGACCACCCTTGACCTTGACCGACTCAGAATTTCATGAAATTCGGCACACTTGTACAGAATGTTGGTTTGAGTACATTTTTTTTTTTTTACTCGAAGACTTCAAAAGTTATAGGGGGTTAAAGTTTGAGCGTTTTCACTCCTGGTATGCGCCTTCAAGCAAAAAAAAAAAATACTTCAACTTAAACCAACATTCTTAACAAGTGTGACAAATTTAATGAAATTACAAGTCGGTCATGGTCAAAATTCATTTTAAGTGCTTCTATTTCAAATGGAATGACCCTAATACAAGTTTTTAGAACCTAATTAATTAACTTTGTTTCATGCTGATACTCAAACTAGTAGATAACCGGATGATATTAAAAAATTGCTTGGCAGATCACAAGTTTAATTCATTTTGTTAAGACTCCTCTGCAAATATTTTCTTAAAAATGAAAAACTCTGGCCAAGAAATGACGATTGAAAATACTTAGAAATCATTTAATTTAACTTGAGCTAATACTAGTACTAAACGATAGTCAGGTAAACAAACTTTCCTCTCTTCTCTGCAAGAATTCAGACATTCTGAAGCCCAGTTTGCAAGGATCACCAACCATCAATAACCATTTAACAATCCCCAAATTCATTTTTCCTGTTTCGTTCATTCACTCTTGAAGAAAATAGTATTTTTAAACAACGGATTAAAACATTATACTTTTGATACCAGGACATATTATGCTCTATTCAACATCACAGATTTAAATGGCATTAAATTTTTATCGGATCATAATTGTTGTGAGCATATAAATGTCACGTGATTTCAAATGTATTTTAAAGATGAAAACTTTAGTCTTCCCAGTTTTTAGAGAAAATCAAATTTCTACAGTTACAATAAACCGATAAGGTTTGCCGTCCTAATTTCCTGAGGTAATTTATTGCCACACAACCTTTATTGTTGTCTGGTCACACAAATTGTTGACAAGTATTAATACCCCTGGTAATAGCATGAAGCCTAAACGACGCACAAGTAACCAGCCAGCCTTCCTGGGTGCTTCTTCCGTTAAAATTACCCTGTAAAGGTATGTACTTCCCCTGTACAGGTATGTACTGCCCCTGTACAGGTATGTACTTCCCCCATACAGGTAGATTCTAGTTGTTGGCAAAAGCCAGCAAAAAGTTGTTGCAAATGCCTAAATTGTTCTTTGACAAATTCAAACAGTTTGTTATAATCACCTTTTACAATATTACCAGCAGAAACTTCATATATAAAAAGTCCTTGGTTGGTCCCAGCACCACTCATTAATAAATTGAATATTGGTTGCATCTTCTTTTGAACGAGCATTTCGCTTAAGATCGATACCGGCGTCTTCCCTGTTGCACTCATCTGCAAAATAAAAAGTTTTAAAGTTTAACTTTTATTGTGCGACAGCTTGGTCCTATTCAGAACGTTGAAAACTGCTCAGTGCGGTAAAACAACTATGTAAGCGGTATTCCATAGTTTTCAAAGTCAATCGAGCTCCAATGAAAACAATATGCACATTTTTGAAGATGGATTTGTCACTTCTTCCTGATTAACAGTTAAATAATTTCAACATAAACACAACGATACAAAATTAATGCAAATGGCTTCCATTGAAATGTTCTTGTTTTTGATGAAATCAGCCAGAGAGAGGGATCCCAATAAAATAAATCAACTCCTGTTCTATCAATATTGACAAAACGGTTCTGGTTATTGAAATATTTTAATTAACATACTTTAATTAAACTTTTACTGTAATAATCAAAAACCATAATAGTGCAAAACATAAAAGTTGAGATAGAAATAATTGCCACAAGTGGTTTTTATCAATATATCAATTCAGAGACATAATTTGAATTAAAAAAAAAAAAATGAAAATATTAAAAACATTAAATTATTAAAACTTCAAATAATATATATAAAGAGTGAAAATGGGAGGAAGTGTGAAATGTTGCATTTTCTGTACCAATTTATTGATGTGAAAAGGAAAAGTGCAACTTGAACAAAATTTGGAAAATGAACACTTTGCGTGGTGCAGTAGCACATTTAAACATTGAAACCCTGAAACACCACAAATAATATATTTTTAAGTTTCCGGTAAGTTGTGTTGTTCCTCTTTATTTTCCTTCCCGGGGCAATTATCACCTTTCCGCATCCTAGCCAAACTGTACCAACTTATGCGTTCGTGTGTTGACTTTTGCTCAAGTAAAATGTTTATTATAATTATTATCAAAGTTCCAAATCCTACAAATATTTCAAAAGTGGTTGAATTTTGACTCCAGGTAAATTGTCAGTTCCTAAGAATGGAATATTTCACTATTCCATAATTAAGAATTTTTAAATAAGTTAGCAGGTGAAATGACATGCGATACCAGCGATGTTCTAAATGGCTAAAATAGTACATTGTACAATCAAGTGAACATTCAATTACAGTGATTACACTTAATATTTTGGTACAGGGCATGCACAGGTATACTGCCTTTACCCAACTTTCACTATCTTTTTATTCAGCGTATTTTAGCATAGAGAAATACACACACATTTGCGTTTTCAAAAAATTGCCCATATTTTGCAGCTGTGGCTTTAAGAATCGATTCTTGGTGATTTAGATCCGTGTGTGTTGCAAAGAATATATCCCTAGGTAGTTTCGTGGTATTAGTTTACTACTTTGCTAACTAACTACATGTGCAAGAAGTGTTCAAATTTTGTACACTTGACTCGATACATAAAGCAA
Organism: Protonemura montana; assembly: GCA_947568835.1. NCBI lineage: Eukaryota > Metazoa > Arthropoda > Insecta > Plecoptera > Nemouridae > Protonemura > Protonemura montana. The sequence goes on along the minus strand of OX387604.1, from coordinate 1,025,922 downwards.
CCGGGATAAAATCATGGAAAGATAAATCATGAGTTGGCGACATAATATCTACGCTTTCAGTACGTTCAGCATGTGTACATGTACTGCACATACCAACGACATGATTTGAAGCACCTTTAACAAGGTTTGACATGTGAAAGTTTGAAAACTAATATGTAAGATACCAGTGCGTAGAGGTTACTGTACATACGTGTGTGCAATCTGCTCACTAATAGTCTAGCTGTACCCATTGCTTTTACAGTTCAGGGAATGCTAGGGAACTCAGAATTCAACCAATTAGAGATTACAGCACCCAAAATAAGGAAGCAACAAATAAAGCGACTTGATATTGTGGTAAAGTTATGGGAATTCGAAAGCACTGAAAATGTTGAACATTCCACGAGTTCGACCCCAACCCCTTCGGACCCCTCGTTTGGCGGAAAATCACCTTTTACTTACATTTTTTCAGTACTAGGTATTTCACTGGTCACACAGGAACCTTATTCTACGGTATATTTTACCGTGCCAAAGTTACCGATAGAGTTACTGACAGCCGAAGGCTTGCGAATGACGCAATACTTTCGTCCCTAGACTGAGGGAATCCCTGCGATTATGATGGATGATGACAAGGGGTGCAAAATAAAAGACTTTCAAGAGTTTTCGTTGCTGTTCACATAAAAATGTATGACACTTCCAAGATAACAAGCAGGTAAGATTTCAGAATGTAAGATACGGGTAAGAAAATACTCCAAATAAAAATACCTTAAAATTTAAATCGCCCACAACAACGCAAGACCGTGGTGTGCCACTCAGCTGACTGGGACTGACATTTATGACCCTGAATGTTCGGTTGTTTTTGGGTGACATGCAAGCCAACTGTCATGCTTAAAATACCTACAAATCAAACTACAAATAATCTCTACTGATATTCGCCAATCCAAGTATTTATGATTTTAATTTATTTCAAAATTTTCTGCCAATTGAAAACATCTTGAGAGTTATTTTGTAGAACTAGTAAGTACTGTAAAATCCTGGCTCTGAAATCAGAGCTGAAATTTAATTCATGAGTTGGTAACACCTCTTGAGGGTCTTGCTAGCTTGCTAGTATCGCAACGCTATTATATATGCAATTATCTTCTCTCGCGGGCCTTTTACATCAATATTTGGGCTGGATATAGCCCCAACGTAGCCCAATTGCTGAAAAAAATGTTTCTGCTTTTCTGACTTGTTAGCTTGTCCCCTATTAGCACGATCTGGGTGCTGTTATTATTTTATTTTTAAATAAGACCGCCATGAGAGGATAGATAGTTCTAGTATTGGACACCGCAGCGAGGTGTGTGCATGGCGCCAAGTGCTGTCAGTGTCACAATCAGGGTTAACTTCTACCAAAGAAACGTTTAATTAGTACGGTTCGTCTGTGTATCTTTCTCCAGCGATTGTCCTTGCTTATTCATTTTTTTTGTTTTCTTTTGTGAATCACCCATTTATCTACGGTCAAGATGTCACAGCCGGTGAGTCTTAGCACCTTAAGAATGTATGGAGTTGTGCTACCATAGCAAAATGATACTGCCTACCCATTTATGGAAAGAAATACTTAAAACGAATGTATAATTGTCAGCAGCAGAAAAAACCCAAAGGGTACCATAACTGTAAGCCATTAGACTTACACAACTATAACTTGAAGGTACCTACTATGTCTGGTCTACCATTCCGCTGCCATTCATTCTACTTTGATGCTCCTGGTAGGTTGAGTACCTAGACCAGGTCAGATAGTTTTCATGCGTAATCTCAGGGACTTTCTGACTTTCCAATTTTCAAACTTGCAGTGGTACTTGTGTGGTAGAGCGGTGCTATTCTCATGAGCGCCCAGGCTCAGACTGTATATCGCTCATTTGGTTCAATTCCATACTTTATGGTCCCGGAAGATCCTGTGCTAATTATAGTATCATAAGACTGAACATTTTCTTCACTGGAATTTGTTGAGGTCTTTTTATTCCTGTTAAGTAAATTTTCTATGTAAACATATCTAAAAAATTATGTTGTCTCCATAACAGACTTGTAGCCTTTCGGCAAAACCAAAATATTTCTCATTCTCCTGATGCATTGAATTATTATGAGTAAAATGAACACAACTAAAAGAAATGCAGATAAAACCCCTTAACACTTGATGGATGGAATACTCAGGCTCATGATCTCAGATAACATAACCAAGAAACTAAATCAGCATTGATTATATTTACTGTTTATTTCATTTCAACAATTTGTTTTGATGCAAAGTTGGTCCCAGAAATTAATTAGCCATCCTCTACTTAGATATAATTTCACAACTTATGAACTTGTTGAATAACTTTTAAATAATAAAGAATCGGAATTCAAAATTCTTGATTGATGGGATGTCCTTTTTGTGATTTCAATTCTGTTGTGTACTAGTTTAGGCAATCTACTGGCATTTTATTTGCTATTTAAATGTATTCTTTGTCCAAGCCATGAAAGCAACACAGAAGTGTTCCTTGCAATCTAATACAATCTCTAATTACTAATTAGATAACAAAACTTTGACACAAAAAAGCTGACTAACTTATAAATTGCTATTTTATTTGGTAATTCTAATTTGAAATGCAAATTCCATGGCATTGAATTATAAAAAAGCAGCTCCTTTTCCAAATTCTTTCTAAATAAAGTAACACAGCCTTGAGGTGTATCTCTTGGTTGCTGTAACCATGTAGGTAAACATGTAGATAAGTAAAAGCAAATATATGCTAGATGGTAAACCCCTAACAGTTAAGAGTTAACAGTTAACCCCAGGGGGTTATTAACTAACTGAGACTAATTGGTGGAAGTCACTGTTCGTTCCTTGACTTGTCTAACTAATATGTTGTATTTGTTGTATAGAATCCTGGTCTGAGCTATGCAGGCTACCAACCTGGAGGGCCAGGGGGTTATTAACTAACTGAGACTAATTGGTGGAAGTCACTGTTCGTTCCTTGACTTGTCTAACTAATATGTTGTTTTTGTTGTATAGAATCCTGGTCTGAGCTATGCAGGCTACCAACCTGGAGGGCCAGGGGGTTATTAACTAACTGAGACTAATTGGTGGAAGGCACTGTTCGTTCCTTGACTTGTCTAACTAATATGTTGTATTTGTTGTATAGAATCCTGGTCTGAGCTATGCAGGCTACCAACCGGGAGGGCCAGGGGGTTATTAACTAACTGAGACTAATTGGTGGAAGTCACTGTTCGTTCCTTGACTTGTCTAACTAATATGTTGTATTTGTTGTATAGAATCCTGGTCTGAGCTATGCAGGCTACCAACCTGGAGGGCCAGGGGGTTATGGGGGACCGCCCCAAGTCAGTCCCGAGGTGCAGCAATGGTTTTCTGCTGTGGATCGTGATCGCTCAGGGAAGATTTCTGCCAAAGAGCTTCAGGCGGCGCTTGTCAATGGACAGGGCAAGAACTTTAGCGACACTGCCTGCTCCCTGATGATCAGTAAGACTGCTCACGATGGGCACTTCCTCAATTCTCTTCTCACGTGGCTTTCACGTGATTTTCATACATTCATTTTTCTGTTCAAATAGAGGTGGCTGTTTTCACTGTTTGTTTTTTTTGTGATAAATGTTAGGCATGTTAGGCATGTTAGGCATGTTAGGCATGTTAGGCATGTTAGGCATGTTTTACTGCAAATGTCAATTAAAAGACCCTTGAACAGCAAAGTAAAGCAAAGATATAAATAGGAAATCTGTTTACAGAAAGAGACAAAAATCTTTACCCTTTATTGATTATTCCCACATTGAATTCAGAATCAGAAGCAAAAAAAAAGTGGACTAATTGGAACCAATGCACAAACTCATATTCATAAAAACTGCTTTGGTTTTGTTTCTGTTTCAAATCATTCATTTTCGTTTGATTTCCAAGAATTATTTTCTGCACCAAAACTTCTTTAATAAATATTTACCATTAAAAACACCTTGTTAGTTGATAAACTCTTAAAGCTACAAAGAAACTCATTGTAATTTTTCTTTTGGGAGTTTTAAGTAAAAGTAAGATAAAATTAATATAATCTATGTTAATGTAGTAAATTAATGAACAAATCTAGGGTATGGTTCACTTTAATAGATTCTTGCCTTGGAACAACCCCATATTAAACGTAGCAGTCACACTACCGTTATTCAGTGTTGCTTTCAAAGTGAACCTCTCAACAAACTTACCCTGAAGTTCTTATGTTTGTTTATGCATTTTCTCTAGGCATGTTCGACAACGACAGAAGTGGGTCGATTGACATCAATGAATTCCAACAGCTCTACGTGTACATCAACCAATGGCTGACCACGTTCCGCACGTATGACAGAGACCAGTCGGGGCATGTGGAGGAAGCCGAGCTTTCGCAAGGTAGATTGAGTCCCAATCGTATCACTCTAACCCTGAGGCCAATTTGTTACGTACAGAGAGAGGTACGCAGTTATTTTTTCGGCTTTTTAACTTCAGAATGATAGATTTTAAAACGTAAAACGGAGCCTTATATTTTGCTAGTCTGCAAAGCAAAAAGATTACAAATGTTTGTGATTCTGAGTTTCTAAAAATAGTAAACCTTTTGAGCCCACCAGATGTACCTGGCTCGACCGAAAGAATTTATTTCTTAGTTAGCCTCAGGCACGTCGATAAATTAGTCAAAAAGTTACTAGCAATCACGATTGGCGGCACCGTCGAATACTACGCCCTAGCGCAATTCCAAAACACCAACCTCTATCAGGCAGAAACTCGCCCTATCCTTTTACGACTCTACCCTACCCGTATTCTTTTCTCTAAGGTTTAGGTATTATACCCGGAAAATATTTCATGATGTTTTCACCAATATCAGTCGAGTCACATTCAATGCGCAATGCAATGACACGAAAGATCTGAACTGGTCGACAGTAATTCATAAAATAGGTCAAAGTTTATTCAATCTTTGAAGTCCCAGTCCATTGTGTGTCCTACTTACACTACTGCAGGAAGAGAGTATCCTGTCAATAACAGGTCTATCTTTCATTTGCAGCTCTCCAACAAATGGGATACCGATTTTCCCCGCAATTCATCTCGTATTTGGTGTCTCGCAGCGACCTGCAGGCGCACAAAAAGGTTTCGGTGGACCAATTCATCGTGATCTGTGTTCAGATACAGAAGTTTACAGGTAAAGTCTAGACCTTGCTATGCTATACCTTGCTATGTCCAATGTCCAAGTAGCTCAATTGGTAAGAGCAACACCTGCTACACGAGGAGATAAAGGTTCGATTCCCCATTTAGGCACCAAAGTTTGCGAGGTTATTATTGTTCAAAATAATAAAATTCTTTGTGCATTGCAAGCATTTGCAATTTAAATCAGATATCAAAGGAGACAATTCTTTGTCGATTAGATGTGGCAATTTAATAAAAACAAATCCTTGCTAAAATTGGTGTGTGATTTTTAAATGAAGCAATTCCAGATCATTTATGGGTTTTACTATGAGTGCTGCTGAACAAACGCATTCACTTTTATGATTTCTGTTTCAGATGCATTTCGAAGCCGCGACAAAGAGATGAAGGGCACCATCTCCATAAGTTTCGAAGACTTCCTAACTGTTGCCTTTAGCTGTTCCGTTTAAAATCACCAAGTTTTTTCTTTCATTTCATTCCATAGCCATTATATTGACTGGTGATATGATGTATAAAAAAAAACTAATGCCTAATAATAGGTAAGAAGGTATGGAGAGGTGGACATTTTTAGCGGGCTGCACCCAGAATCAGAATCTCACTGCATCAAGCATCAACTGCAAACATCTGAGCATTTGCATTCAATCAAACAAGCAAACAGAAAACAAAGTTTGCATGAACATTTTATAACTTAAACTGATTGTTCCCATCTAGATATTTCTTCAGTGTTCTGTCTAAAGCAGTCAATTTCTGTGTAGGAAAACAATAAACCCAAGCATTTGTGTCCTGCTTAATGCTTGCATACTGTAATAATGTGTATACAAATACATTACTGGAAGGAAGAAATCAATGTCTGTAAAAACATAATTAATTTAATTTCTTGTAGATCTGGAATCTGACTAGAATTATTTTATATTTAGCAATTGTTGACTTGAATTCAAATAAAATATGTGCACGTCTAATGAAATGAGGTAGTGCAGTTGCAGTTTCTATTACCTATGGTTTCTTGGTGTCCCGATCTACTTGTAAACTGAATATTTGGAATTCTGCCAAATTGGGAATCCCACACACTGATTAGTGATTAGCATTTAAATTGTCCTGCAACTTCAGGAAATAATTTGAAAATTGCCTTGTTCTGTTTTGTGATTCCTTTGTTTCGTCTACATAGCTTTCACCAAGCTGCGGATATGCCCTGGTAATGCACATCTGGCCTCTGATGATGTTTATTTCTTCAAATTGTAGTGGAAGTTTCGTATTTGTAGAGGGAGGCCTGTACCTCAAAAATATACAAAGTGCGGTGGCCTTTTTTTTTTGTTAATAATGTGTCTCGTGTAGAGAGAATTTCACACTTGTAGGTGTAGGGTGAAATTCTGAGTAAAGTTGTGGCAATCAAGCAATTGCCATACAAATTTCAGCCCAGGTGCCATGAAGCACAGTCTAAAATTTCAGAAAGCCATTCTGTGGTGTTAATCTTAAAGCAAAAATAATTTCGGGCAGTCTACTTTGAACAAAAATGTAGAATGTAGTAAATTTGAAAATGATAATTTGGTGTTCTGGTTGGGTAAATCTCTCATTTTAGCAGAAGGAATATTTTTTATATTGTCACGCCTCAGTTATTTCCAAAATTGTCACCGTTGAGTGTGACGTCAAAATTTTCCCGCTTTTTAAAAAAAGGAATCGTAGCTATTAGTTAGGCAACTTACCACTAGAGAGTGGCATATTCTATAAGTTTATATGGTCTTTGGCGCTAATGTTGCGAATATGACAGCGCGAGCAAATGTCGTCACTATTTGGTAATTCCAATGAATAACGACGTTGAATTCGAGGAGCTGCTGAAAAGGGTCTCTGAAGAAAGCCTTAGGTAAGATTTCTTCTATGTTTCCTCTGTGATCTCTCAGTTTCTCATTCTCAGCCAATGCTTTAACCCATGTCTTAACCTCACTTACATATGATGTGGTATTTCACTCGAGGAAACTATGGGTGTATTCCGTATAATTATTAGAACGCATTTGCCTTCAGTTCCGAGCTTTCTGGTTAATTTATTAGCAATTGAATTAACTTCAAGAACACAATCAGTGGGTTACGGAATGGTAGGCCTGTCAATCTAGTTAACTGGTGGTATAAGGAACGGGACCCGGTTGCAAACTGGTCGATCCATTCCTTTTACAAAATATGCTCAATGATACCATTTTTTCCCAGGCATTATGAAAAAGTTGAACTTCCACGAATCCTGTCTCAGCAAAGCGCTATTCAGCCAGGTCCAAGCAAGTATGTCTGTTTTATTACATTTTGCCTAATTAGACAGGTAGGTAGGTACCTTCAGTTAGCAAGTTTTTGCTAAAATTAACTTACATTCATTCAGCCAAGACTGGAATGCAGAGTGATCCTGATATTTTTCTTGAGGGTTGTAAATTGATAGACTTGATTTGTTCAGTTTAAAACATTGACAGCAATAGTTGTAGATATTGATGGAGAGTAACTGTGCAAATAATCTAGGGAGCATTCAGTTTCTGTATCAAACATTATATCCATCCTGATTCCTGCTAATGCCTCTGACATTTTTTCTCTGGTTATGTATGTTAGCATGTTAGCTATAAAACTTTTCCTAGCTATTTGACTGATGTTATTTGATGCGAGATAATATTTTCGACTTTTGAAGGAAAATGGTGTTTATCATTGCTAGCTTGGAAAGGTACGCTTTGTGCAAGCCTTTGTGATTTCTTAATTCAGTTATGTTTCTTTGATTCAGGTACTTCGGTGAGTCGGACATTGTAGATGAAAAGATCCCTCGCGTCATCTCTGAATATGTGCTCGACGAAAAAAAACCCAACTGGTAAGAGTCTAGTCCCATGGCCGATTTTCTTGCTGATGTTGTGTGTTGGGTTAATTGAGGTTTGTTTTGCAGTAAAGATGAGTGGGAGGACATGGAATGGGAAGATGGGTTTGAAACGGCAATACAGATGCATTTGGAGCAAGCACCTGATGTACCAACCATCCCAAACACAGGTACCTAGTCAAACTTGACCTAAAATTAAGCTAGCACATGTAATAGAAGGCCTTAAGTCTCAATATCTGTAAAAGATCACTTTGAAATAAACATTATATTATTATTATTATTCTTAAGCGGCATCTGAATTTCATTACGGAATTTCGTGTATGCTGTAAATGCTGTAACTGTACTGTAAGTTAGGCTAGATTGTAAAATCAGCTGTCACTAGATGAATCACAAACAAATTATGGTCCATATAATTATTACAAGGAGATATTGCAAATTCTTCTGGTTGATTGACTGATTTGTGGGGTTTAACGAATCAATTTTTTGACAATGGGTCGTGTGGCATTAGTCTAATGGCATCAGTGAATGAGTGGATGATGATGAACCTAACCTAGCCTAGAAGGGAGGAGGGGAAACCCGGTGCCAGCGCGTAGCCTACTTCTGTCGAATAGCACCAAGGGGACCACCGGCTTCACGTCCCTTCCGAAGGACGGTACAACGCGAACAACAGGATTCCTCCACAAATCCATGCTGTCGAGAGGTTGATAAGCAAGGCGAGTGAAGTTGCTGTACTAACTTTCATCCCTCCAACCTCTCTTCCAAACAGAACTGGTCATGAGTATGATGGTCACCCATCCAATACTTGACTCAGCGCAGTGTTGCTTAACTTCGGTGATCCAACGAGAACCTGTGTTACCAACACGCCAAACCATTAGATTCCAGTGAAAACCCAAATAATTTGCTGGATGATCAGGTTTTGACTGCTAGCCTGATCTCGGCAGTCTCGTGAGATGGTTCATTATGCTATGAACGTGTTTCAGATCTGGATGCCACGCTAACAACGCTGGAACGTGGTGAAGAGGCTCGTGGGTTTCACCGGAATGCCGGCCACACGTGGATTTTCCCAACTGACTTCCCAGAGCGACGCTACCAGTTTGACATCTGCCAGACTGCAATCTTGCACGACACACTTGTCTGTTTGCCCACCGGTAGGGAGTTAAAAATTGAACATTTAATTGAAAGTTAAAAGGGGAAATGTTTACAGTAGAGAACTTGTTTAGGTCTTCTGTAATGTCACTTTCTCGTTGGGATCAGGAATGCTATCTCATCAAATAACGTTTATTAACCCTAGAATTTACCGAGATACAATTTGTTATCTAACGAAATATCGTAGGATCCCTACCCTATTGGCACATAGCTATCAAAAGCCAAGATTGTCAAAGAAAGGCTTCCTCTTGGCTCATGGAAATATATATACACATCTCAGGAAATAGCATAGCATTCTTTTACCCTTCGATCATGAAATTCCATCGCTGAAAAATTGAAAAATAAGAACATTTTGTCTTCAAATCTAAAAGTCTAAGAATCTAACAGAAACTAAAAATAACACAAACACAACGTGTAGAAATAACAAATAACCAAATACAATTATTAGAGGCTGCTAAAAAACTCATTTATATTATAACACGCCTTGTCAATTAATAAAATCTTTAGTCGTTTTATAAAATCAGATAGAGATGGTGCATTTTTTTATAATTTCTGGAAGCCTATTAAAAATGTCTATGCCTAAATTGTCTGGTAATTTTAGGAATTTATGAGGATTTTTTCTTAGATTTTCCCTATTGTGGGTGAGATAGTGGTAAGATAGCCTGGACATTTTGCAAACTGGTGAAACAAGACCGAGCAAGGGTACAAACCGCGACTTGGCTATGCACCTGTGATGTCACATATTGTCAACCGTGTTGGGTATTTGCTGACAGAAAATAAGACAAGTAGCTTTTTAGAAAAACTATTTCAACTGGGTTTTGAATGCTAAGTAAAGGGCTACTAAATTTCCCGACGTTTCGTAACATATACTAGTTACTTCTTCAGAGGTTTGAGCAGTCCTGACAATTTTACTTGGTAATTGTTTTAATTTTATGTGGTTCTTTTGTTATTAGAAAATTGTCAGGACTGCTCAAACCTCTGAAGAAGTAACTAGTATATGTTACGAAACGTCGGGAAATTTAGTAGCCCTTTACTTAACATTCAAAACCCAGTTGAAATAGTTTTTCTAAAAACTTGTGCTAAGAATAAATCAAGTAGACATGAGTCTAGAAACCATCGTAAAGACAAGTAGCTGTTTATTTCAAGAGAAGCTTCCTATGGGCAAATGTAATTCGTGAGATGAAACATCCACTCGTACATTTCGGTAATGCGGATTAAGAACTGAAGCACAAGAATTATTTATTTCTAGTAATCACAATTTTTTAAGTATATTTTTCAGCACTCGCAAGTGAACGTACAAATGTGTGCAATACAGAAACATTAGAACTGGTATTTTATTATTAACAACATTATAACAATCTCAAAAATTGATGCCCAAAAGCGGACTCGAACCCCGATCTCCACCTGTCGCGGGTGTTGCTCTAAACCATTGAGCTATTTGGACACTGGCTTTTTGAGAAAACTTAAGTGTATTTGATGAGAATGACAGTTCTCTAAGGAGTAGAACCTTAATGGGTTAAAGCAACACCCGCGACAGGTGGAGATTGGGGTTCGAGTCCGTGTTTGGGCATCCATTTTTGAGACGGTTATAGTGTTGTTAATAATAAAATACCCCCCGCATTGCAAGCGTTTGCAATTTAAATAAGATTTCATCCTAATACAGCAACGAATCCAACGTCAAATTGGAGTTATTCGAGTTTGACAGGTTGTGACGTGATATAGCGTCACTAGAATCAAAGTTACTGTGAGTATTCACAGCCTCTTGGTTCTACTCCTTGGAGATCTGTCATTCTCATCAAATACACTAAAATCGTCTCAAAAAGCCAGTGTCCAGATAGCTCAATGGTTCAGAGCAACACCCGCGAAAGGTGGAGATCGGGGTTCGAGTCCGCGTTTGGGCATCAATTTTTGAGACGGTTATAGTGTTGTTAATAATAAAATACCCCGCGCATTGCAAGCGTTTGCAATTTAAATAAGATTTCATTCTATTAGAACTGGTAATGTTTGTCAGACCCCTTCCTTTGTGGTGGGGGAGGGGGATGGGAGAAAGGAGGAGAGGGAGGCCCAACGAAAAATCTTGCCCCGAGGCCCAGGTATACCTAGATGGGCCACTGTTCTCGACAGCATGGATCTGTGGAGGCATTTTGTTGTTCGAGTTCAACCGTCCTTCGGAAGGGACGTTAAGCCGGTGGTCACCTTGGTGCTCTTTGACAGGAGTAGGCTACGTGCTGTCACCGGGTTTAACCCTCCTCCCTTCTAGGAAGACAGTAGAAGACAGTGCTTGAGACTGAACAGGCTCAAGACAGTGCTTGAGACTGAGGCTTTGTTTTGCAGGCTTGGGCAAGACGTTCATTGCTGCAGTTGTAATGTACAACATGTATCGCTGGTACCCGCAAGGCTGTGTCATTTTCCTGGCGCCAACGCGACCTTTAGTAAACCAACAGGTGAGGTTGCTTTTAAATATCGTTACGTGTACATCAATCGTTGAGGTAAAAATTGATGGAGATCATTTGAGCATGAAAAGTCTCAAAAGCAAATAACCTACGAGAAATATCGAAATTAAATTTCATACGACAGTGGTTCCACTTAACGGGGTGTTCCGGTACTCAGCATTTTTGTCGGTAAAGCAGTCATTTGGCGGCCATCTTTCACGCAGAAACTTTACGATCAACGTTCTGTTTCTACCTAGAACCTGCACACTCAACGGTCTAACATTAATGTTCTGTCTCTACCTAGAACCTGCACACTCAACGGTTTAACATCAACGTTCTGTCTCTACCTAGAACCTGCACACTCAACGGTTTAACATCAACGTTCTGTCTCTACCTAGAACCTGCACACTCAACGGTTTAACATCAACGTTCTGTCTCTACCTAGAACCTGCACACTCAACGGTTTAACATCAACGTTCTGTCTCTACCTAGAACCTGCACACTCAACGGTTTAACATCAACGTTCTGTCTCTACCTTGAACCTGCACACTCAACGGTTTAACATCAACGTTCTGTCTCTACCTAGAACCTGCACACTCAACGGTTTAACATTAACGTTCTGTCTCTACCTAGAACCTGCACTCTCAACGGTTTAACATCAACGTTCTGTCTCTACCTAGAACCTGCACACTCAACGGTTTAACATTAACGTTCTGTCTCTACCTAGAACGTGCACTCTCAACGGTTTAACATTAACGTTCTGTCTCTACCTAGAACCTGCACACTCAACGGTTTAACATTAACGTTCTGTCTCTACTTAGAACCTGCACACTCAACGGTTTGACATTAACGTTCTGTTTCTACTTAGAACCTGCACACTCAACGGTTTAACATCAACGTTCTGTCTCTACCTAGAACCTGCACACTCAACGGTTTAACATTAACGTTCTGTCTCTACCTAGAACCTGCACACTCAACGGTTTAACATCAACGTTCTGTTTCTACTTAGAACCTGCACACTCAACGGCATTATTACTCTCATGTTTTGCTGCGCAGACTTCGGTTTGAAACCTTTCTGAATCAACAGGTGACTGCCTGTCGCAATGTAGCCGGACTTCCGCAAGAACACACCGCTGAGCTCACAGGATCCATCAACCCTGCCACACGCAAGTGAGTTCAATTGGTGACAGGATCCATCGACCCTGCCACACGCAAGTGAGTTCAATTGGTGACAGGATCCATCAACCCTGCCACACGCAAGTGAGTTCAATTGGTGACAGGATCCATCAACCCTGCCACACGCAAGTGAGTTCAATTGGTGACAGGATCCATCAACCCTGCCACACGCAAGTGAGTTCAATTGGTGACAGGATCCATTGACCCTGCCACACGCAAGTGAGTTCAATTGGTGACAGGATCCATCAACCCTGCCACACGCAAGTGAGTTCAATTGGTGACAGTATCCATCGACCCTGCCATACGCAAGTGAGTTTAATTGGTGACAGGATCCATCGACCCTGCCACACGCAAGTGAGTTTAATTGGTGACAGGATCCATCGACCCTGCTGTAGATAATTGAGTTCAATTGGTAATAGTAGTGCACACGCTGCGTACGCAGCTGCCTTGTGTGAAGTTACAGATGAAAGTGATGTGATTAATTTGAGTTGATTTCAGGAATTACAATACCTAGAAAAATATTTTTTTGCCAGCCATTTGGTAGAGTAGCAAAGAAAATTCAAAGCTCAAGGTTGTAATAAAATTGACATTTCTGTTGCTACGCTACAAATTATTTCGTTGCTATGCGCTACGAATTCGATGGTGAAAAATGCATTGTTGTCGGACATTTTCCGTTGATTTCTTTGTTAATTTTCAACATTTCACCGCTAGAAACTGATCGAATTGCAGTGAAAATGCCACAACAGGATGTAAACCCGAAAAACGCACCGATCTAAGCCCAAGCGCCGGCTTTTTCGACCAAATTTCACGATTTTTTAAAAGATTTAAAGCAATGAGACATCCCAGCCAGCCAGCCAGCCAGACACAAACTATTTCGGGCCTTAGCAATGGGTTAAGGCTTTTATATAAGGTCTATATTTGTAGGGTTGGTAGTTTGGTGCAGAAACCAGTACTTTTTTTCGAATTTTACTAATTTGAAACTAATTTAGAAGCAGTTTGTTACGTTCATCTGAGGAGAATAATAAAGTGGAGTGGTTACATGTGTTACTGCGGCTGGTTTAACAACACGGTTTTAATCTTGCTTAGTCCGCGTTTAAGGTAGTTGAGCAAAATAGATTTACTCCGTTTATCCAACATTTTAAAAGATTTGATGGAAGATTTTAGATAAATAAAAAAAAAATTTAATGTGAATTTAGTTATGATTCAAAAAGTGAATGTCGTGTCACAAAAAAAAACAGTTGTATTTAGCAGCTGTCACCATTTTCTGTCCATCCAAATCTAACCTCACTTCTTGGGTCTGAAGAAATTGAAATTGAAATTGCTTTTATTGGATCATTACAAAACCATGTACATAATGGCATATAACAAGTCAATATCTAAAATCTATGTTCTACGTTATTAGCTTAAAATGTAAAAACTCTTTGACAGAATTAAAAGCATTTTTAACAGACATTTGTTTACATTGGTCTTAAAGGATAAAGTATTGTTTTTTACAAAAGACAGCTTACAATCAGTTAATAGCTTATCATATAAACATATACCATTTGCCATTGGGCTCCTATTATTAAATGATGAACAATGTTTACCTAGTTTTTATGTAAAATTGTTTGTAAAGGGAGCTGTGGCGTTCTCGTCGCGTCTTCTTCATGACCCCGCAGACTCTCGCCAACGATCTCACCTCGGGGATCGCCGATGCAATGCGAATACGGTATGAACTTCACTCACCAAACAACATCACTCACCAACAACTTGAATTAACCCGTGTTATTGATGCTAGGAATGGTTTGCGTTGCAGTTGTGTGGTTTTGGACGAAGCCCACCGAGCCCGAGGAGGCCACGCCTACTGTCAACTTCTGACTGCGATTCGATCTCGCAACCGTTGCTTCAGACTCCTGGCACTGAGCGCTACGCCGGGAGCAAACGTTGCCGTCGTCAAGGAGGTGTGGCCTAAACTTCGGGAGCAGGCCACGTTGCCGTATATTATTAATGTTGATTGAGCATTAGAGTTTAACAACACAGTGTTTTGACAACAAATCGGTTCAACCCAGAACCTGGTGCCGGCACGTAGCCCACTCCTGCCGAAGACCAAGGGGACCACCGGCTTCCAAAGGATTCCTCCACAAATCCATGCTGTCGAGAGGTTGTTATTTATTTATTTATTTGTGGTGTTTAACGACGCACTGTTTTGACATCTGGCCATGCGGCACTGGTCTAATGGCGTCGGTGATTGAGTGGATGATGATGAGGATGATGATGAACCTAACCTAGCCTAGAAGGGAGGCTAGGTAGCCCACGTAGCCCAGTGTAGTGTTGCTTAACTTCGGTGATCTTATGAGAACCAGTGTTTCCAACACGCTAAATCATTCGGTGGTCACCCATCCAATAAATTACCCAGTGTAGTGGTGCTTAACTTCGGTGATCTTATGAGAACCAGTGTTTCCAACACGCTAAATCATTCGGTGGTCACCCATCCAATAAATTACCCAGTGTAGTGTTGCTTAACTTTGGTGATCTTCTGAGAACCAGTGTTTCCAGCACACCAAACTGTTTGGTTAAGCACAGAATGTTGCATTGGCTTACAATTCAGCTTTAAATGAGCACTAAACGATGTATACAGTTGGGTGCCAACTTATCGCTTTGAACTATTCTAGGTGTTGCTGGCTCTCGGTGTTTCCAAGCTCGAGGCTCGTGCTGAAGATTCCCCGGAGTTAGCAGCATTCACACACCGACGTAGCATCGAGACCATCGTCTTGCCACTGGGCGGAGAGCTCCAGGCATTCAAGAGTCGCATTTACTCGGTAAGCAAACCTTGGGAACTAGTTAAAATCTCGTTTAAATTGCAAACGCTTGCAATGCGCGGGGTATTTTATTTTTATGAACACTGTAAACGTCTCAAAATTGATTCCCCGATCCTCACCTTTCGCGGGTGTTGCTCTAACCCATTGAGCTACTTGGACCCCGATCTCCACCTTTCGCGGGTGTTGCTCTAACCAATTGAGCTACTTGGACCCCGATCTCCACCTGTCGCGGGTGTTGCTTTAACCAATTGAGCTACTTGGACCCCGATCTCCACCTGTCGCGGGTGTTGCTCTAACCAATTGAGCTACTTGGACCCCGATCTCCACCTGTCACGGGTGTTGCTTTAACCAATTGAGCTACTTGGACATTGGCTTTTTAAGACAGTTATGAGAAATTATGCATCAGTTTTGAGATTTTTATAGTGTTCATAATAATAAAAAACCTTGGAAACATTTACTCACCAGCAGAGCACTGTTTGGGGCTAGGTAATCCGTACATCGGCTAGATTTAACCTCCAAACACTGTGAACACGTCATATTGTTGTGTTCTAGGTGGTTGACGAGTTTTCACGAACGTTACGACAGCGACGGCTAATCCAGTCCAGCAATCTGACCAAGTTTGGGGTGAGTCAAGCTTGCTTTCAAGATAATTGTAGACTTAAGCTGGTTTTTATTTATTTGTGGTGTTTAACGACGCACTGTTTTGACATCTGGCCATACGGCACTAGTCTGATGGCGTCAGCGAATTATCGGATGATGATGAACCTAATCTAGCCTAGAAGGAAGGAGGGAAAACCCGGTGCCGGCACGTAGCCTACTCCTGTCGAAGAGCACCAAAGGGACTACCGGCTTAACGTCCCTTTCGAAGGACGGTACAACTCGAACATCAGGATTCCTCCACAAATCCATGCTGTCGAGAGGTTGATAAGCAAGGCGAGTGAAGTTGCTGTACTAACTTTCGTCCCTCCAACCTCTCTCTTAAACAGAACTGGTGATGTGTGTGATAGTCACCCATCCAATACCTGACTCAGCGCAGTGTTGCTTAACTTTCATCCCTCCAACCTCTCCCAAACAGAACTGGTCTTGTGCATGATGGTCACCATGATAAGGTGTCGGTACCGATATGGCACCCAACGCTAACAGGCACCCACCCCGAATGAGTCGAGCGAGGCCGGGCATGAAATTATGTGAGGCCGCACTATGTATGGGTACCCAGAAATGATGCAGTCGAAAGTTTTCACCCAGCCTTGCTCGAATGCCAGCCCCGAAACTGATGGGTTCTTGGGGGTACCGGTACCTTTCGCCCCCGCAAAAGCTGGTGTCCCATACTAAGCTGGTGTCCCATACTAAGCTGGTGTCCCATACTAAGCTGGTGTCCCATACTAAGCTGGTGTCCCATACTAAGCTGTTGTCCCACACTAAGCTGGTGTCCCATACTAAGCTGGTGTCCCATACTAAGCTGGTGTCCCATACTAAGCTGGTGTCCCATACTAAGCTGGTGTCCCATACTAAGCTGGTGTCCCATACTAAGCTGGTGTCCCATACTAAGCTGGTGTCCCATACTAAGCTGGTGTCCCATACTAAGCTGGTGTCCCATACTAAGCTGGTGTCCCATACTAAGCTGGTGTCCCATACTAAGCTGGTGTCCCATACTAAGCTGGTGTCCCATACTAAGCTGTTGTCCCATACTAAGCTGGTGTCCCATACTAAGCTGTTGTCCCATACTAAGCTGGTGTCCCATACTAAGCTGTTGTCCCATACTAAGCTGTTGTCCCATACTAAGCTGTTGTCCCATACTAAGCTGGTGTATCACAGAACGGTTTGGCGTGTTGGAAACACTGGTTCCCAGTAGATCAAGTTGAGCAACACTGCGCTTAGTCAGGTATTGGATGGGTGACCATCATACACATGACCAGTTCTGTTTGGGAGAGAGGTTGGAGGGATGAAAGTTAAGCAACACTGCGCTGAGTCAGGTATTGGATGAGTGACCATCATACACATGACCAGTTCTGTTCGGGAGAGAGGTTGGAGGGATGAAAGTTAAGCAACACTGCGCTGGGTCAGGTATTGGATGGGTGACTATCATACACATTACCAGTTCTGTTCAGGAGAGAGGTTGGAGGGATGAAAGTTAGTACAGCAACTTCACTCGCCTTGCTTATCAACCTCTCGACAGCATGGATTTGTGGAGGAATCCTGTTGTTCGCGTTGTACCGTCCTTCGGAAGGGACGTTAAGCCGGTGGTCACCTTGGTCTTCGACAGGAGTAGGCTACGTGCCGGCACCGGGTTTCCCCTCCTCCCTTCTAGGCTAGGTTAGGTTCATCCTCATCATCATTCACCGACGCCATTAGACCAGTGCCGCAGGGCCAGATGTCAAAACAGTGCGTCGTTAAACACCACAAATAATAAATTCAATGTATTTTTTTACTTTCGTGTTCGCCTGCAGGTGCTTAAAGCTAGCCAGGCGCATCGACTGCGTGGACCCAAGGACAGCGTCGTAGAGTCAGAGTTTGCGGTCACACTAGCGCTGTGCCAGGCTGCTGAACTATTATGTCATCATGGTTTACGAGCTTTCCATTCAAATCTCGCAGGTCTGTCAAATATTATCTCATTTTAAACTGCATTTTCATTTTACAACCTCTCAATTTGGATATCATTGCAAACAGGATTAACTGAAGAGTGAGCTGCAAGGTTGACCACCAAAGTTAAGCAACACTGCACTGGGTCAGGTATTGGATGGGTGACCACCGAACGGTTTGGCGTGTTGTAAACACTGGTTCTCATGAGATCACCAAAGTTAAGCAACTCTGCACTGGGTCAGGTATTGGATGGGTGACCACCGAACGGTCTGGCGTGTTGTAAACATCGGTTCTCATGAGATCACCAAAGTTAAGCAACACTGCGCTGGGTCAGGTATTGGATGGGTGTCCATCTTACACATGACCAGTACTGTTCGGGAGAGACTTCACTCGCCTTGCTTATCAACCTCTCGACAGCAACTGCACTCGCCTTGCTTATTAACCTCTCGACAGCAACTGCACTCGCCTTGCTTATTAACCTCTCGACAACATGGATTTGTGGATAAAATGTTGCTGTTTGAGTTGTAGTCTAGGCTCTTCTAGGCTACCGACGCCATTACACCAGTGCAACAGGCCCTTTGTCAAAGCAGTGGTCGTTTAACCTCACTTATCAATCAAGAAAGTGTTCAGTTGTTCAGTAACCAGGTCCAATGTTCAGTTGTTCAGTAACCAGGTCCAATGTTCAGTTGTTCAGTAACCAGGTCCAATGTTCAGTTGTTCAGTAACCAGGTCCAATGTTCAGTTGTTCAGTAACCAGGTCCAATGTTCAGTTGTTCAGTAACCAGGTCCAATGTTCAGTTGTTCAGTAACCAGGTCCAATGTTCAGTTGTTCAGTAACCAGGTCCAATGTTCAGTTGTTCAGTAACCAGGTCCAATGTTCAGTTGTTCAGTAACCAGGTCCAATGTTCAGTTGTTCAGTAACCAGGTCCAATGTTCAGTTGTTCAGTGACCAGGTCCAATGTTCAGTTGTTCAGTAACCAGGTCCAATGTTCAGTTGTTCAGTGACCAGGTCCAATGTTCAGTTGTTCAGTGACCAGGTCCAATGTTCAGTTGTTCAGTGACCAGGTCCAATGTTCAGTTGTTCAGTAACCAGGTCCAATGTTCAGTTGTTCAGTAACCAGGTCCAATGTTCAGTTGTTCAGTGACCAGGTCCAATGTTCAGTTGTTCAGTGACCAGGTCCAATGTTCAGTTGTTCAGTGACCAGGTCCAATGTTCAGTTGTTCAGTGACCAGGTCCAATGTTCAGTTGTTCAGTGACCAGGTCCAATGTTCAGTTGTTCAGTGACCAGGTCCAATGTTCAGTTGTTCAGTGACCAGGTCCAATGTTCAGTTGTTCAGTGACCAGGTCCAATGTTCAGTTGTTCAGTAACCAGGTCCAATGTTCAGTTGTTCAGTAACCAGGTCCAATGTTCAGTTGTTCAGTAACCAGGTCCAATGTTCAGTTGTTCAGTGACCAGGTCCAATGTTCAGTTGTTCAGTAACCAGGTCCAATGTTCAGTTGTTCAGTAACCAGGTCCAATGTTCAGTTGTTCAGTGACCAGGTCCAATGTTCAGTTGTTCAGTGACCAGGTCCAATGTTCAGTTGTTCAGTGACCAGGTCCAATGTTCAGTTGTTCAGTAACCAGGTCCAATGTTCAGTTGTTCAGTAACCAGGTCCAATGTTCAGTTGTTCAGTGACCAGGTCCAATGTTCAGTTGTTCAGTAACCAGGTCCAATGTTCAGTTGTTCAGTGACCAGGTCCAATGTTCAGTTGTTCAGTAACCAGGTCCAATGTTCAGTTGTTCAGTGACCAGGTCCAATGTTTGAAAGCTGCAATGTTCCAGGGCTGCAATGTTTGAAAGCTGCAATGTTCCAGGGCTGCAATGTTCCAGGGCTGCAATGTTCCAGGGCTGCAATGTTCCAGGGCTGCAATGTTTGAAAGCTGCAATGTTTGAAAGCTGCAATGTTCCAGGGCTGCAATGTTCCAGGGCTGCAATGTTCCAGGGCTGCAATGTTCCAGGGCTGCAATGTTCCAGGGCTGCAATGTTTGAAAGCTGCAATGTTTGAAAGCTGCAATGTTTGAAAGCTGCAATGTTTGAAAGCTGTAATGTTTAAAAGCTGCAATGTTTGAAAGGAGCAATGTTCCAGGGCTGCAATGTTTGAAAGCTGCAATGTTCCAGGGCTGCAATGTTCCAGGGCTGCAATGTTCCAGGGCTGCAATGTTCCAGGGCTGCAATGTTCCAGGGCTGCAATGTTCCAGGGCTGCAATGTTCCAGGGCTGCAATGTTTGAAAGCTGCAATGTTTGAAAGCTGCAATGTTTGAAAGCTGCAATGTTTGAAAGCTGCAATGTTTGAAAGCTGTAATGTTTGAAAGCTGCAATGTTTGAAAGGAGCAATGTTTGAAAGGTCCAATGTTTGAAAGCTGCAATGTTTGAAAGCTGCAATGTTTGAAAGCTGCAATGTTTGAAAGCTGCAATGTTTGAAAGCTGCAATGTTTGAAAGCTGTAATGTTTGAAAGCTGCAATGTTTGAAAGGAGCAATGTTTGAAAGGTGCAATGTTCCAGGGCTGCAATGTTTGAAAGGAGCAATGTTTGAAAGCTGCAATGTTTGAAAGCTGCAATGTTCCAGGGCTGCTCGCTGACCCGACACGAAACAGGGTTTCTTCTCGGCTACGCAATTCAGTGACTTTGACTCAACTTATGGAAGACGTTGGCCTGAAAATCGGTGGCGATCTCGTGGCTCAGGTAGCTTCAACCTTTGTTCAAGTATTTCACTGTCATGATCAAATACAATAAAATACAAATAAAAGCTTTTTCATTTACAAGTCTTAGAACTTGTATCAAAATGAAAGTACAATTTAGAACAAAATTTAGGGCCATTTAGCAAGTATTATAAACAAGTAAAGTTTCTTTCTTTGTATTGATGTAACTAAAGACCGCAGCAGCTTTTTGCTTGTGCAAAGGCAAAATTGACAAGAAAAAAATTGAAAGATGTAAATTTGAAAAGTGTCTTTTTTGCTTCCCGTTGGCTTCCCATTGGATAGTAGCATGATGTTTACCTTGTTCTTCAGCAGGAGGGTGCAGCTCCATCCTACCAATGCACTCATCCCAAGATGCAGCGTCTGGTGCAGTTGGTACTACTTCACTTCCAGGAATGCCAACTCAAGGGAAAGTCCTCGCGTGCCATCGTCTTCTGCCAGGTAAGCCACCCTACTGTGCAGAGAGCTTAACAATAATGCAGGCCCTCTGACTTAACCTATAAACTCAATGCTTATATATTTCCAAGCCGTTTTGATTTGCTGTTCTGTTTTGACTTGCATTTGATTGACAAGTAATTTGTTTTTCATTCAGGATTCGGCTTTACGTTTGCTTATAATATATAAAATTAAAATGGAGTCTGTATGTTTGTTTCGCAGACAGAGTTTGGTAGCATGGTCTAGGACTTGAGAGGTCTGAGACTTGGCAGAAATCACTTATCAGGCCTCCTATTTGCTACTAATCTCACTAACGCCTTTGAGCCCGTGACGATTTCTTGCAATAGTTTGTTGTTTCAGTTCCGTGAAGTGGTGGCTGAGATCCAACATGCACTGCAAGAGCTCCGCCCCCTTGTGCGACCGACGCATCTGATTGGACAAGCCAACAGCAGTGCAGCCAACCGCGGCCAGGCACAGAAACAGCAGCGACAGGTGAGTCACAGGTTGTGACAGGAGGTTGTGACAGGAGGTTGTGACAGGAGGTTGTGACAGGAGGTTGTGACAGGAGGTTGTGACAGGAGGTTGTGACAGGAGGTTGTGACAGGAGGTTGTGACAGGAGGTTGTGACAGGAGGTTGTGACAGGAGGTTGTGACAGGAGGTTGTGACAGGAGGTTGTGACAGGAGGTTGTGACAGGAGGTTGTGACAGGAGGTTGTGACAGGAGGTTGTGACAGGAGGTTGTGACAGGAGGTTGTGACAGGTGGTTGTGACAGGAGGTTGTGACAGGAGGTTGTGACAGGAGGTTGTGACAGGAGGTTGTGACAGGAGGTTGTGACAGGAGGTTGTGATTGCTGTCCGATGATTGGTGCAGGTGCTGCGGGACTTCAACGGAGACGTTTTCAACGTGATGATCTCTACTTGCGTTGGAGAGGAAGGCCTGGACATTGCTGAGGTGGACTTAATTATCTGCTACGAGCCCCATGCGTCACCTGTCAGGTAGCAAACTTAACAGCACCAAAGCGTCGTGTTGTCTTGATATTTACATGCATTACATGCACTACATGGATCCTTAGTTGGCATTTTCTTTGTGAGAAATATTGAAGCTATCATTTGACTGGTATTCTGTTATGACTAGATTAGCTTAACGCATAGCATACACATGTGAAACATTTTTAAGGAAATTAACCGCGTGGTAATTACCCCAAATCATAAGTGACCATGTGGCCACTTTACAGAGATAGGTCCAGTGGACTCATATATGACCAGCGACACCTCATTCTGACTCGATCTTGTTGCAGGCTCGTACAACGCATGGGACGGACGGGACGTAAACGTGACGGTCGAGTGGTCATGCTCATCACAGAGGTGAGATACCTTCATTTCAGGTTATGTCTGTTCATTTCAGGTTATCTCTGGTTTTTTTTTCAGGTTAAAAGCTGGTTTTTTATTTTACTGCTAAGAACCTAACTGTCTGCTAGTTTATTGTTTGCTTTGCAACAGTCAATCAGAGGATGTTTCTTGTTTGTTATTTATTTATTTGTGGTGTTTAACGACGCACTGTTTTGACATCTGGCCATGCGGCACTGGTCTAATGGCGTCGGTGAATGAGTGGATGATGATGAGGATGATGATGAACCTAACCTAGCCTAGAAGGGAGGAGGGGAAACCCGGTGCCGGCACGTAGCCTACTTCTTGTGGAAGAGCACCAAGGGGACCACCAGCTTAACGTCCCTTCCGAAGGACAGTTCAACTCGAACAGCTGGATTCCTCCACAAATCCATGCTGTCGAGAGGTTGATAAGCAAGGCGAGTGAAGTTGCTGTACTAACTTTCATCCCTCCAACCTCTCTCCCAAACAGAACTGGTCTTGTGCATGATGGTCACCCATCCAATACCTGACCCAGCGCAGTGTTGCTTAACTTTCTTCCCTCCAACCTCTCTCCCAAACAGAACTGGTCATGTGTATGATGGTCACCCATCCAATACCTGACTCAGCGCAGTGTTGCCTAACTTTCATCCCTCCAACCTCTCTCCCGAACAGAACTGGTCTTGTGCATGATGGTCACCCATCCAATACCTGACCCAGCGCAGTGTTGCTTAACTTTCATCCCTCCAACCTCTCTCCCGAACAGAACTGGTCATGTTTATGATGGTCACCCATCCAATACCTGACCCAGCGCAGTGTTGCTTAACTTTCATCCCTCCAACCTCTCTCCCAAACAGAACTGGTCTTGTGCATGATGGTCACCCATCCAATACCTGACCCAGCGCAGTGTTGCTTAACTTTCATCCCTCCAACCTCTCTCCCAAACAGAACTGGTCTTGTGCATGATGGTCACCCATCCAATACCTGACCCAGCGCAGTGTTGCCTAACTTTCATCCCTCCAACCTCTCTCCCAAACAGAACTGGTCTTGTGCATGATGGTCACCCATCCAATACCTGACCCAGCGCAGTGTTGCCTAACTTTCATCCCTCCAACCTCTCTCCCAAACAGAACTGGTCTTGTGCATGATGGTCACCCATCCAATACCTGACCCAGCGCAGTGTTGCCTAACTTTCATCCCTCCAACCTCTCTCCCAAACAGAACTGGTCTTGTGCATGATGGTCACCCATCCAATACCTGACTCAGTGCAGTGTTTCTTAATGGACTGTTGACTTAACTTGCCACTGATAAGCAGATAGTATGTCTATGTCTTTCAGGTTAAAGTTACACCATGGCTAGAGGTTAATTGACATTGCCGAAACCTAAGCCATTCATGGGTCAAACTGATTTGAAATCTACACCAAATATTGATGCCCCTAACGCCACTAATTTAAGCTGGTTCTTTGAAAGTGTTTGTCTGTTTGCAGGGCAGGGAGCAGCAGAAATACCAGCAGGGGGTGGCACAGGGTGGGGCAATATCTAGGCACCTCCTTCAACCAGAGAACTTCCGTGAAGCTCTTGCAACAGAAACACATTCCATGCTGCCTAAAGGTCAGTTACATCTTAGCAAGCATATAACAGCATTATTGTTTTTCAAGCTCATGTCTTCTTTATTTAACCTTAGCACTGGTTTTGAGATAAAACTATTTACAACTGGGTTTTTTAATGCGTAATTAACAACTCATTTTCCCGACGTTTCGTTACTTATGCCTGTTATACTTTATTAAAGGGGCATTTACCCTTCAAAATTATTTTTTACCAAGGGACGTTAAGCCGGTGGTCTGCTTGGTGCACTTCGACAGCAGTAGGCTACGTGCCGGCACCGGGTTTACCCTCCTCCCTTCTAGGCTAGGTTAGGTTCATCATCATCCTCATCATCACCCACTCATTCACCGACGCCATTAGACCAGAGCCGCATGGCCAGATGTCAAAACAGTGCGTCGTTAAACATCACAAATCAATTAATAAAATAAATAAATAACGCTTGGGTTGGGATCACGTTACTTTTCGTTCGAGATCGCAAACGTTACTTCAGTTAATTTCAGGGTTAATCAGTGTTATTTAACGAGATAATAATCCAACATAAAAGTGGGGTGATCGATACTCAGGACGGAAATCCTAAATGGATTGATTGCTTTTTGAAGAAAAAAGGAAAAAAAAAAATGAAGAAGGGAGGAAATATATTTTCCATGTATTTTGCTTGTTTGTACGATTCGTTTTTTGAACCTTTTTTGGACCAAAAACCTTCGTTTTTGAAGATAGAATTATCTGCTAATAAAGATCTATTATTATTATGGGTTTGTCTTTCTGTGCAGGAGTGGTTCCCAAGGTGATGAGGATGACGATGAAACCACGTGACGCAGTTCAAGTGTCCTCCAATCAGGTGCAAGGAACTGAAACTTCCAAACCTTCGTCCAATCGAAGACAATATGGCGCCGAAGAATCAAAATGTTCCTCCAACCAAGACCTACGTGTGATGCTTTGCAAGCAATCAGCCAACAAGGTACAGAGTTGTGCCAGATCATTTTAAAATCTATCTGGATTAAGATGAAGATAAGATAAACTTAGTTATGTAGATAAAAGATAACGATGATCAAAAATGTACCTAGATAACGTAAAAAAGATTTTTAGAAAAACTATTTCAACTGGGTTTTGAATGTTAAGTAAATGGCTACTAAATTTCCCGACGTTTCTTAACATATACTAGTTACTTCTTCAGAGGTTTGAGCAGTCCTGACAATTTTCCAATAACAAAAGAACCACATAAAATTATAACAATTACCTAGTAAAATTGTCAGGACTGCTCAAACCTCTGAAGAAGTAACTAGTATATGTTATGAAACGTCGGGAAATTTAGTAGCCCTTTACTTAGCATTCAAAACCAAGTTGAAATAGTTTTTCTAAAAACTTGTGCTAAGTTTAAATCAAGTAGACATGAGTCTAAAAACCATCGTAAAAAAGAGTATTTTTTAAAATGCGTTTCGACACATTGGGATGGGTTTTAATAAGAAATATAAAAGGAATAATTTAACCTTTGTGGTAATAAAGTAATAAGTAATAAGTAATAAGTAAGGACTAGGGAGGAGTAAGGAGTATTCATATTCTCTCGATTTTTTCAAGCATACATTTGAATCGATAGTTACAAACCATAAGTACATTTTATCAAGTTGTATTTTGATCAACACTATGAACAATAAAACTGAAAGATAACGAATATTTTATCTTAGATAATTAGTAAAAATAATGCTAACTTTTATCTACATAAAGATAAAAAGAATAATCTAAATAAATCACAACTCTGCTGAGGTATGCACCTTGATCAACGTCAGTCGCGTTTGCGTCGATTTCTCTCCGCATTTAACCTCGAATCTGCGTTTTCCCAGGAAAGTTTCTACGCCAGCCACGAAGCAATGCTGGCCGTTGGCAGCCCAGTGCAGTGTTTCCGCCCCCGCGAGTTCCTGCATGGCATCCCTGATAACGGGAGGTCAAAATGGGAGGAGCCACGAGAAGGTCTTGATCTGGGCCGGTGGATTGAGTGGCAGCGATTAAACCAGTTTGCTATGATGGCCAAGCACTCGAATCTTACGCTGGACCTCGTAGACTTGTTACAGTTCTCAGGACTGAAAAAGCGAGAGCTGGATTTACAATCATCTCAGCGTCAAGTTACGCAGAAGCAAAGTCTAGCTGAAGACGAGGCTGTCCAGATGCACAAGTGTGAGAACTGTGAGCCGTTGGAAACTAATGAGAAGGCGCCGAGAAAACTGCAGGTTAATGCCCTCGACAGAACAAAGTTACTCCTAACATGTAGATGCATGCCAAAATATCCAATTGTCTTTGTCAAAGCTGAAAGTTGGTAGCATTAGCTCAGTTGGTTGGAGCAACACCCGCAACAGGTGGAGATCGGGGTCCAAGTAGCTCAATTGGTTAGAGCAACACCCGCGACAGGTGGAGATCGGGGTCCAAGTAGCTCAATTGGCTAGAGCAACACCCGCGACAGGTGGATATCGGGGTCCAAGTAGCTCAATTGGTTAGAGCAACACCCGCAACAGGTGGAGATCGGGGTGCAAGTAGCTCAATTTGTTAGAGCAACACCCGCAACAGGTGGAGATTGGGGTCCAAGTAGCTCAATTGGTTAGAGAATCACCCACGACAGGTGGAGATCGGGGTCCAAGTAGCTCAATTGGTTGGAGCAACACCCGCAACAGGTGGAGATTGGGGTCCAAGTAACTCAATTGGTTAGAGAATCACCCACGACAGGTGGAGATCGGGGTCCAAGTAGCTCAATTGGTTAGAGCAACACCCGCGACAGGTGGAGATCGGGGTTCAAGTAGCTCAATTGGTTAGAGCAACACCCACGACAGGTAGAGATCGGGGTCCAAGTAGCTTAATTGGTTAGAGCAACACCCGTGACAGGTAGAGATCGGGGTCCAAGTAGCTCAATTGGTTAGAGCAACACCCGCGACAGGTGGAGATCGGGGTCCAAGTAGCTCAGTTGGTTAGAGCAATACCCGGGACAGGTGGAGATCGGGGTCCAAGTAGCCCAATTGGTTAGAGCAACACCCGCGACAGGTGGAGATCGGGGTCCAAGTGGCTCAATTGGTTAGAGCAACACCCACGACAGGTGGAGATTGGGGTCCAAGTAGCTCAATTGGTTAGAGCAACACCCGCGACAGGTGGAGATTGGGGTCCAAGTAGCTCAATTGGTTAGAGCAACACCCGCGACAGGTAGAGATCGGGGTTCGACTCCCTGTTTTGGCATCAATTTTTGAGAGGTTAGTAGTGTTCCTAATAATAAAACACCCCGCAAATTGCAAGCGTCCGCAATTTAAATCAGTTTCACAGCATGTAACGACTATTTTGAGTTGGCTCGATGATTCTCAGAACTTGCTCGTAATGCATTTCCAGCTTTGCCGCGTTTCGAAAGTTGAGGGGACGTTCAATGCTCGCTCGATGCTCAGCGCCATCTTGAAGCTGGTTCGTCGTCCACCGCCACCCGATGGAGGGCTCAACGCCCTGCATTTCAACACGATTCCACTCGATCAATGGGATGACTCCAACGCATGCCGCGACTCAGGGCTTGAAAGACCTTCGATTGAAACAAAAGTGCTGTTGGACCGGGCAAGAGGTTTTGGGGAAGTGGACATTCAAAGCAAAGCTGACCAATCTAAGACCTGCAGGCCAAGCGTTCCGTGCAAAGTTAACAAATTGGAGGAACGTAACACGTCGTCACCGGACTTATTTGCCGGAGACGAGACTCTGTACTCGGTGGAAGCCTTGCTGAAGCAGTTGGCTTCAACACATCCTGGACTCTCCTCAAAATCTCCCCCTGGACTCTCCTTAAAATCTCCCCCCAGACTTTCCTCAAAATCTCCCCCCAGACTTTCCTCAAAATCTCCCCCCAGACTTTCCTTAAAATCTCCCCCCGGACTTTCCTTAAAATCTCCCCCCAGACTTTCCTCAAAATCTCCCCCCAGACTTTCCTTAAAATCTCCCCCCAGACTTTCCTCAAAATCTCCCCCTGGACTTTCCTTAAAATCTCCCCCCGGACTCTCCTCAAAATCTCCCCCCGGACTCTCCTTAAAATCTCCCCCCGGACTTTTCATAAAATCTCCCCCCGGACTTTCCTTAAAATCTCCCCCCGGACTTTTCATAAAATCTCCCCACAGACTTTCCTCAAAATTTCCCCCCGGACTTTCCTTAAAATCTCCCCCCGGACTTTCCTTAAAATCTCCCCCCGGACTTTCCTTAAAATCTCCCCCCGGACTTTTCATAAAATCTCCCCACAGACTTTCCTCAAAATTTCCCCCCGGACTTTCCTCAAAATCTCCCCCCGGACTTTCCTTAAAATCCCCCTCCGTACTTTCCTCAAAATCTCCCCCCGGACTTTCCTCAAAATCTCCCCCCGGACTTTCCTTAAAATCTCCCCCCGGACTTTCCTTAAAATCTCCCCCCGGACTTTCCTCACGTCTGGTTCCTAAAACTGATCAAGATCCCTTTGCCGACCTTGACCTCTCAGACATGCTGGAGGGATTCAACAACCCGGCCGTTGCGCTCGGCAACCAAACCCGGTCTCCGCCCGGTCACCAGGAGCTGGACAAGGTCACACACTCCACTCCGAAGACTGATCGTCAAAGCAACCAGTTGTCATGGAAACCAGCCGACAAAGCTCCGAGCTCCCCGCTAACTCTGTCCAGCGACTCCAATTCAGAGTTTGCCACGCCCTTGAGGGCGGGGCCTAGTCGTCAAAGGGGTCGTTTCCAGCAGCGCAAGCAGATTGCCGGGCGCAGGCGGAAATGTCGCTACGTAGAGAGCGAAGCCGAGAGCAGTGGACGCGACAGCAGCGACGGGGAAAACTCGTCGGGTGGGTTTTTAGGTTAAGTTGGCTATGAGACAAGATATTGGGTGACTCTTGAGAAATCTGATTTAAATTGCAAATGCTTGCAATGCCAAGAGTATTTTATTATTAGTAAATTATTACCCTCAAGCTGCATTGATTTTGAGAGGTTATAAGTGTTCCTAATAATAAAATACTGTGTGCATTGCAAGCGTTTGCAATTGAAGTCATGTTCCACAGCATGAAACGCATCCAACGTCAAATCAGTGTTACTCTCGTGGGCTTGAATGGTTGTGATTTGGTGTTGCGTCACTAGAATCAGAGTAGCTGAAGTGACTGTGAGTATTCACAGCCTCGTGGTTCTACTCCTTGGAGATCCGTCATTCTCATTAAATGCACTAAAATCCTCTCAACAATTTGTTGTCCAAGTAGCTCAATTGCTTAGAGCAACACCCGCAGTAGGTGGAGATCGGGGTTCGAGTCCCCGTTTGGATATACATGTTCGAGAGAGTAGTAGCGTTCATAATAAACGGGGCTAAGTTATTATTTTATTCACAAGCCACAACTTGGCCAAATATAGAGGCAATTTATGCTAGCTGAAAACAATCTTACCTGGTAGTAAATAAATGTAGTCTGACGAAAAAGTACAATAATTTAATTCCAGTGATGCTATACCACATCCATATAGCTTCTAGTAATTACCAGAGTTCCAGATCCCGTTAGGCATCAATTTTTTAGAGGTTTCAAGTGTTCCTAATAACTTTTAACAACTTTTGTTTCTGCTTCTCGTTGCAGGCCTGGACGCGTACGACTCGAGCTTTGTCGACGACGTTTCGTTAGCAAAAGAAGGCGGAGCTTCGCAGTATCTCGGAATACAGTCCACGCCCTCACCCCTACCCCACATGTGCTGGCCGACCACACACGCGGCCTCCTATTTGGAAGACTCGTTTGTTGTCAAGGTAACAGTGGACCAAGGTTTTGCCTCGTGAATTCGTCAATAATCCAAATTTACAAGCCGTGTGGAAATATTACTGATCTCAAATAACCTGGATAGAGCGTAGGATCCAGCCAGCTGATCTCAAATAACCTGGATAGAGCATAGGATCCAGCCAGCTGATCTCAAATAACCTGGATAGAGCATAGGATCCAGCCAGCAGATCTCAAATAACCTGGATAGAGCATAGGATCCAGCCAGCTGATCTCAAATAACCTGGATAGAGCATAGGATCCAGCCAGCTGATCTCAAATAACCTGGATAGAGCATAGGATCCAGCCAGCTGATATCAAATAACCTGGATAGAGCATAGGATCCAGCCATCTGATCTGAAATAACCTGGAAAGAGTATAGGATCTAGCCAGCTGATCTCAAATAACCTGGATAGAGCATAGGATCCAGCCAGCTGATCTCAAATAACTTGGATAGAGCATAGGATCCAGCCAGCTGATCTCAAATAACCTGGATAGAGTATAGGATCCAGCCAGCTGATATCAAATAACCTGGATAGAGCATAGGATCCAGCCAGCTGATCTCAAATAACCTGGATAGAGCATAGGATCTAGCCAGCTGATATCAAATAATATCAAATAAGTATTTATTTAGTACTGATGATGTGAAATGTTTGCAGGAGGCGGATGAGAGCTTTGCCGTGGCAACCCAACTGTCTCCACTCTCGCTGGCCGAGCAGAAGCTCGCTCGTCGTCGGCGTCGTGGAAAATCCCCACTCCTGGTGAGGGGAAAAGTTTTGATGGCGCTGCGGTTTCGTTGAAGTTTCCCTACTTTTGTAAAAATTTGTAGTATCTTTGTTGTGTAGTTGTAGGAGTTAGTTGTAGTATCAGTTGTGTTTTGCTGTTAAAACATTATGCCGTTGAGTGCGTAGGTTTTTATTAGAGAGAAAACGCCGGAGTTTGATAATTTTTTAGAGGTTTTAGGTGTTCCTAATAAAACACACCATTGTATAGCTCTAGGTTTCGTCCCGGCAAAACTAACTGTCACTTTCTTTCCGACAGAAGCACCAGAAGCGAAAGCGTCGTCGAAGAATCAAAAGCCCGAGTTCCTGAGGTGATCTCAAGCTATCAACATCAGCGTTCTTTGTTCCTGCAGACTTTCATTGTTATTTATCATTATTATATTTTTTATCATTAATTCCAAGTGAGACTCTTTCAAATAAAATGAATTCAGGCAACAAAGCAGCGTTGTCAAGCATTTCCACGTTCTTACATATTTTCAAGCTCTTCTATGAAAATTATTTGTATTATTTTTTTTTTACTGTTCTTCTCTATCTATTTTTCTTCACCAATATTGGTGAATATTCACCACTTGGTGCCATTCCACCAATATTGGTGAATATTCACCACTTGGTGCCATTCCGCCAAGACACCAGAAATAAATCCAACCTCACTCCGGTTTATCATAAGCACTGTGAACTCCAAAGGACCATTCCACACAAGCACAAAACTTTATTATGTGCTGCCAGTGATCATGTCACTCTTTTGTTAGGTTCACGAACGTTACCTCAGTCAATTCCAGGGGTAATGCAAGTAATTTAACGAGATAATGTTTGCGATGTCCAACAAAAAAGTTAAAGATGGCACAATAAAAATATAATGTATCAATTTCTTGACAATAAAATCAATTAGGATTAAAACTAGCAATATTAGTTTTAATTTAATTAATTCTAAATTTAATGCCTATCTGATAGATTTGTATACCTACTCTTGGCAAGTTCAACAAAAATTGCAATGAAATCTAATTTTACTCACCATGATCGGCTGTGCATCAATCGATACATCTTTCTTATAAACATTTTTCTTTTACTTTTCAATAGGAAAATAACCTTCTTAGCATAAATTTATAAAACATCCAGATATGAAACAAGAGCATACACTAAGATGGGCATGGGAAGGATGTTGAGTAAGTAATTATTCATTCTTAACATTGATCATTTTTAATTTAGTATGTCAACAAAAATTTGCTCAGTAGTCTTCACCTAAAATTCAGTAACCCATTCCATTCAATAACAACCAACAAATATCACTTTGGTATTACGTAGCAAAAAGTAAGTTAATATTCTGTAAAATATAATAGTTATAATCCATAACCACCCCCCGGATAACAAATAAATATCAAGTCAAAGATGAATTCCAAAATCTTTTATCCATTTAAGACCATCTTTTGTATTACTTTCTGGCTTGTATTCAAGACCAATCCAGCCACAATAACCTTCTGACTCTAGAAGAGAGAAGATGTACCGGTAGTTAATTTCTCCGTTCGTGTCAGGTTCATTCCGATTTGGTACTTGCGCGATTTGAATATGACCTGAAAAAGAGAAAGTATGAATGTCAAATCTTTAGCACTCACATGATCAAAGTGTTAGGTGTGTATACACTCAACTGTCTTAGTCATATTGTTTTGAAGATTTATAGAAAAAAATATTCATCCACTCTCACTTACCAACATAAGGCAAGAAATCTTTAATGTTGTTTGTTAAATTTCCTTTCAAATGTTGTAGATGAAAAAGGTCCATCATTAGCTTCAGATTGGGACTATCAATCGACTTAAGTATAGATAGTCCTATAATAAAAAGAAACTTTGATTATTTTACTGTAGGTATCAATGCAGTATCGATATTCGATTAGGTATCAACTTAAAAAATACATATATTCATTTCAATCCCATATGCAACTGGGATGCTCCAGTGTCACAGGTATAATCATCCCATACACAGTAAGACTACTTGCCATTTTCATAGTTGTTTAGGTAGTAGTTGGGAACAGCATATGGATTGATAGGTTCAATCAAGCCTATTATATTTTCTTTTTCAAATACCGATGCTGCATACCGCAGATTCTTCTCATAGACTCTGAAATTCTCTTCGCTGTCTTTTTTAACAACACCAGACATAACATGAATTTTTGAGCAGTCAAGAGCCTTGGCATATGCAACAGCTAGCATAAGGCTCTCTTCAAATTTCTTCTCTTTTCCAATGAGCGCCGCATATCCTAGCTCACCTTCAGAAACATCACCTGAAAAAAAGATTTGTCAATGTTTTGTTATGTTAAATGGCAATGACAAATTACCTATTTTGTGACAGATACAACTTACCTATTGCAACATTTATCAGAATTTGTTCAACACCAGCATTTTTTTTCGCCTTGACTACCTCCTCTTTAGAAAATTCATATGGGAATGCACATTCGACAGCAGAGAATCCAGCTTCCTTCGCTAGATGATAACGCTCCAATAATGAAGCAGATTCTTGAAACATGAATGACAAATTTGCACAAAATTTGAGTTTCATTGTATGGATTTAAAAATCTTTACAACTTATCCTGGCTCGCAAGTGGTACTATCTTACGCAGACAAGAAACAAATGAGATAAGAAAATGATTAAACCTTTGCACGGATTTTTTGAGGTTAGTAGTGTTATCTCCGCTGCGTTATACCAGCGCTGCAAGGTCCGTTAATCGCCTAGCGGCGTCGAGCTCAAGCTCACAAGTAAGGTCGTTTCAGAAGCCAGTACGAGTACGAGTTCGCCCCTAGCTGGAAGAGGCGCTGCGAGCGCTGCATGCGAATAAATTCAAATTCCAACCGCCTAAAAAGTCGTTATCGCCATCAGTTGACGCCGCTTTGCGTTGTTCGCAACTCTTTTGGTAATGGGTTACAAATAGTGTTGTTACTATTTGTGTCCGAACAGAACTGGAACGCACCCAGATATCAGATATTTTCGATTTCCTAGGTCAGAAATATGGCTGGAAAATTGCGGAAATATGGAGATAAAAAGATTTAGCACCACAAAACTGGCATCGGTGGTACAAGTTTTTGAGTTCCACTTCATGGAAACAGATTTTATAAATGGATTAAATAATAGACTCAACAAGTCTGCCGTAAATACCATCCAAGCAGTATTTATAAGTGAGGAATGGGATGTTTCAAGGAGAAACGAAGAGGATGTTCTAGCAGTTAAGTTGTTTATTGGTTACATACTAGTATAGACAAGTAAGAAGAAGTAAACATGTAATATTTCTGTCATTTTATTTTGCAGGTCCCTCTAGAGCAATTGAAAACACAACCAATGCTGGCTGCTAAAGACCAACAACACCGGTTGTAGCCACTTTTGGTAAGTTACAATATATTAATTCCAGGTAGAGAAAAAATGGTGTGGTACTTTGCTGAAAATTCAGGATTACACTTATGCTGTTTTATTTTGCAGATTCCTCCAATGCTGACTGTCTGCCGATTGTTTCTGGAGACATTGAAGATATGGTGACATCCGTCATTACCACGCGAGGTAAATGTCAACTGAATTTGGAGGAAAAACTTCTCAAAAATGATAGTTTTTAGACTCATGTCTACTTTATCTAACCTTAGCACTAGTTTTTACAAAACTGGGTTTTGAATGTTAAGTATATACTTAACTTTCTATTATAAAATTTGTCTTTTTATCTTGACCATCTTTGATTTTCCTTTAAAACTTCTTAAATATTTCTTCTAGATCTCCTTCCTCTTTTCCTTTAAAACTCCATGCTCTCCACATTCCAGACATTAAGATTGGTTATGAGGATAGGATGTGCAGCAAATGCAGCACAATTTAGTGCTGGGTACTTCTTTAATCTCGGGTTTGCTATTTTATTTATTTCTTGATAATATATTTATTCTTTGGAAACATTAAACATTTTTCCTTTCAAATCTTATCAGGTAATCTGCCCATTTTATCATGCTTCTAATGTTTTCTTACCTAACCCTAATTTTACCGTTGAGAGGCAATTTGCTGCCTTTTGATTGGCTAATCCCTTTTGGTCCATAAAAATTGCGGACTCTACTTGCAAGCTTGGGCTCGCTGCCGCTAGGCGACTGACGAACCCCGTAGCGCTGTTATTCAAGTGCCACGAAGTCAATCAGCGCACCATTTTCAACATGTTCAACATGTTTTGATAATTTGCATCCATATTTAATTAATTCACTGCATCTACTTGAATTCTTCATAGATAAAAGTGGACAAATAGGAATTAATTGAAAGAAATTTTAAGAATTTAACTAATCATTAAATGGTTTCAATATTAAAGAGACAGGTGCACAATTTCTGTACCGTGTCAAATAAGTGGCAATAAATAATTTACTTGTTATGGACACTTTCGTGACACAACATTACCTACATATCAGTAAACTAAACATAACTGAATATTCATTATTAAAATGTTATAGATATTTTATGGAACTCAAGCCGAGCCTTTTTTTTTTCTATCCACTTATTTCGTGACAAGTTTTCGTAAGCGTTTCTGTCTTGTTTTGCTATTTGTCCTGGGACTCGATGTACGATATCAATTTACATCACAATCATATCCAACTAAAATTCAATATGAACGTAAAGATTAGCTGTTCGCATTGTCGTTTCCATCCGAAAATCACATTAAATTGAAGCCAAACGGGGAATCCAAGTGAAGAAAAAAAATTATTCTAAAAAGAATGCAAATCTTACGCACAATACTTTTTGCCATTAGATCGACTGTTTTATTAACTTTACGTATGTTTATTTCACCTAGGCTTTCTAAAAAAAAAAAACTCAAATAATGAATTGGGAATCTGTTACGTACTTGGCCTACTGGGCAAGGAACACATGAAAGCATAGAAAGTAATTTAATATTCGAACAATAATTCCGTCATCGATCTCTGTTGGCGGCCTACATGCAAGAGAGCTCTGAGCGGGAACTGGGGGTTTTTTTTGGGGGGGGGGGGGGGGGGGGGTGCTGCTAGAAGCCATGCATGGGTGTCATGGGGTTTGGGGATAGGGGGCCGACGCGGACGCTGCCGACGCGGACGCTGCCGACGCCGACGCTGCCGACGCCGACGCCGCCGCGGCGCATGGCCAAACCGCCTCGATCTAGAGTTAGCATACCACAGACAGTCTACATTGGAACGTTGATTTCGCGCAAATCGCAATTCTTCTCGTATCCGCAACGAAGCGCTGTGAGTCAGAAGCATTTTATGACGTCATATTTTAGGATTCTGTGGTCTCTGGGTTTAAGTTGTTCACGCAATACTATTCGGGACTTGACTATTTTGGCGTAGTGTTTGACGGAAGCCGCGGCGACGGCGACGGCGACGGTGACGGCTAGCTACGAGACTGGTAACTCGCTCAGCGTCGGTCTTCTAGGGTGAAGCAGGAGGATAGGGTGAGTTAACTCAGAACTTTGTCAGCTCCTCCAGTGACCTGTCCATATCCACGAGCAGACCCTCAGAACCCTATCTTTACCAACCAACCAACGTTCTTAGGGGTCACGTCCCTGGCAGGGGTTTGTCAGGGCCTGGAAGGGACCGGGCAGGGGTTTGTCAGGCCCTGGAAGGGACCGGGCAGGGGTTTGTCAGGGCCTGGAAGGGACCGGGCTGGGGTTTGTCAGGGCCTGGAAGGGACCGGGCTGGGGTTTGTCAGGCCATGGAAGGGACAGGGCAGGGGTTTGTCAGGCCTTGGTAGGGACCGGGCAGGGGTTTGTCAGGCCCTGGAAGGGACAGGGCAGGGGTTTGTCAGGCCCTGGAAGGGACAGAGCAGGGCAGGGGTTAGTCAGGCCCTGGAAGGGACCGGGCAGGGGTTTGTCAGGCCCTGGAAGGGACCGGGCAGGGCAGGGGTTTGTCAGGGCCTGGAAGGGACAGGGCAGGGGTTGGTCAGGGCCTGGAAGGGACCGGGCAGTGGGTTTGTCAGGGCCTGGAAGGGACCGGGCAGGGGTTAGTCAGGGCCTGGAAGGGACCGGGCAGGGGTTTGTCAGGCCCTGGAAGGGACCGGGCAGGGGTTTGTCAGGGCCTGGAAGGGACCGGGCAGGGGTTTGTCAGGGCCTGGAAGGGACCGGGCAGGGGTTTGTCAGGTCCTGGAAGGGACCGGGCAGGGGTTTGTCAGGGCCTGGAAGGGACCGGGCTGGGGTTTGTCAGGCCATGGAAGGGACAGGGCAGGGGTTTGTCAGGCCTTGGTAGGGACCGGGCAGGGGTTTGTCAGGCCCTGGAAGGGACAGGGCAGGGGTTTGTCAGGCCCTGGAAGGGACAGGGCAGGGGTTTGTCAGGCCCTGGAAGGGACCGGGCAGGGGTTTGTCAGGGCCTGGAAGGGACCGGGCAGGGGTTTGTCAGGCCCTGGAAGGGACCGGGCAGGGGTTTGTCAGGGCCTGGAAGGGACCGGGCAGGGGTTTGTCAGGGCCTGGAAGGGACCGGGCTGGGGTTTGTCAGGCCATGGAAGGGACAGGGCAGGGGTTTGTCAGGCCTTGGTAGGGACCGGGCAGGGGTTTGTCAGGCCCTGGAAGGGACAGGGCAGGGGTTTGTCAGGCCCTGGAAGGGACAGAGCAGGGCAGGGGTTAGTCAGGCCCTGGAAGGGACCGGGCAGGGGTTTGTCAGGCCCTGGAAGGGACCGGGCAGGGCAGGGGTTTGTCAGGGCCTGGAAGGGACAGGGCAGGGGTTAGTCAGGCCCAGGAAGGGACTGGGCAGGGGTTTGTCAGGGCCTGGAAGGGACAGGGCAGGGGTTGGTCAGGGCCTGGAAGGGACCGGGCAGTGGGTTTGTCAGGGCCTGGAAGTGACCGGGCAGGGGTTTGTCAGGTCCTGGAAGGGACCGGGCAGGGGTTTGTCAGGCCTGGAAGGGACCGGGCAGGGGTTTGTCAGGCCATGGAAGGGACCGGGCAGGGGTTTGTCAGGGCCTGGAAGGGACCGGGCAGGGGTTAGTCAGGGCCTGGAAGGGACCGGCCAGGGGTTGGTCAGGCCATGGAAGGGACCGGGCAGGGGTTAGTCAGGGCCTGGAAGGGACCGGCCAGGGGTTGGTCAGGCCATGGAAGGGACCGGGCAGGGGTTTGTCAGGCCCTAGAAGGGACCGGGCAGTGGCCGACTGGCGTCTTGTGGGTTACAACACATATTCAAGTTACAATTGCAATGTTCCCATGTCATCTCAGAACTCCATCACGTCTAAATCACTTAGCAATGCTGTCTTACTGATTGGCTTTCCTAAACATTTTAGGACATCAATAAATCCACACGCTTAAGTCAGTGATATTTTGAAATGTATACAATAAGGTATGGTCTGCATACCTTGCATGTCATGCATGCCAGGCTTTTATTATTGTTGATTTGGTAAATATTGGGCATAGCGAAGTGAATGTTAAATTGTTGTACTGAGGCTATGTATAGTGAAACGCATGTGCGAGCAGCAGAGAAATAACGACTTTTGTTAGCATAAATAGAAATAGATAATTGATGAGAGAATAACCAGATAATAAAGTTCAGTATTTTGACAAATCAAATAACCTAACAATAGCTTGAATTTGAGCGTTGAAAGGAGAGCCAGACCACAATTATATTCGAATCTCATTGTGGGAAATAAAAACATTTTATTTATGTGTTTAAATGACAGATACACGATACGCAATTAGTTATAGGTGGGAAAATAAAGTAGGAATTACTCGTGAATTACGTGGCCTACTTTCAAACCGTTTACGAGGTATTGACAAAAAAAATCTAACTGGAGGCGATATGCGAAATTGCATTACAAATCTTGTACGCAGTGAATGCCAATATCTTAGCCCATATCTTAGCCCATATCTTAGCCCATATCTTAGCCCATATCTTAGCCCATATCTTAGCCCATATCTTAGCCCATATCTTAGCCCATATCTTTGTCCATATCTTAGCCCATATCTTAGCCCATATCTTAGCCCATATCTTAGCCCATATCTTAGCCCATATCTTAGCCCATATCTTAGCCCATATCTTAGCCCATATCTTAGCCCATATCTTAGCCCATATCTTAGCCCATATCTTAGCCCATATCTTAGCCCATATCTTAGCCCATATCTTAGCCCATATCTTAGCCCATATCTTAGCCCATATCTTAGCCCATATCTTAGCCCATATCTTAGCCCATATCTTAGCCCATATCTTTGTCCATATCTTAGCCCATATCTTAGCCCATATCTTAGCCCATATCTTAGCCCATATCTTAGCCCATATCTTAGCCCATATCTTAGCCCATATCTTAGCCCATATCTTAGCCCATATCTTAGCCCATATCTTAGCCCATATCTTAGCCCATATCTTAGCCCATATCTTAGCCCATATCTTAGCCCATATCTTAGCCCATATCTTAGCCCATATCTTAGCCCATATCTTAGCCCATATCTTAGCCCATATCGTAGCCCATATCTCCCAGACCACGTGTCTGACCACGTGTTTGACCACGTGTCTGACCACGTGTTTGACCACGTGTCTGACCACGTGTTTGACCACGTGTTTGACCACGTGTTTGACCACGTGTCTGACCACGTGTTTGACCACGTGTTTGACCACGTGTTTGACCACGTGTCTGACCACGTGTCTGACCACGTGTTTGACTACGTGTTTGACCACGTGTCTGACCACGTGTTTGACCACGTGTTTGACCACGTGTTTGACCACGTGTCTGACCACGTGTTTGACCACGTGTTTGACCACGTGTCTGACCACGTGTTTGACCACGTGTTTGACCACGTGTTTGACCACGTGTTTGACCACGTGTTTGACCACGTGTTTGACCACGTGTCTGACCACGTGTTTGACCACGTGTCTGACCACGTGTCTGACCACGTGTCTGACCACGTGTCTGACTACGTGTTTGACCACGTGTTTGACCACGTGTTTGACCACGTGTCTGACCACGTGTTAGTAAAATTAATTACGTTAAATTAGTTGTACAATGTACAATTAGTTATACAATGTACAATTAGTTATACAATGTACAATTAGTTATACAATGTACAATTAGTTGTACAATTAGTTATACAATGTACAATTAGTTGTACAATGTACAATTAGTTGCACAATGTACAATTAGTTATACAATGTACAATTAGTTATACAATGTACAATTAGTTATACAATGTACAATTAGTTATGCAATGTACAATTAGTTATACAATGTACAATTAGTTATACAATGTACAATTAGTTATACAATGTACAATTAGTTGTACAATGTACAATTACATGACCTCGGTGTCAACTCCACCTTGTCATTGCTTGTCAACATATCAACATAATATCCGGCTGATGTCCACTTCTTCGACCGCGTCTCGCTCGATTGCAGAATTTCCTCGAAGTTACCAAGAAGTGGAATGAGCTAGAGATAATATTGGCATCACGCGATTAACTCTGCAGTTCCCACATTTCAGACATTTAGTCTTCATCGAAACTCAATTAAAACACCGATCATACCCAATAAAGAAAATAATACAATGCCATCTTGTTGGTTGAGGGACGAAATAGGGATTTACACATTTGCTTGCCTTAACTCTAACTGGGAAAATTGAAAAGAAGTTATTAAACAAAACCAATCAAAATGTGTCCGACTTCTTTCAAAGAAACAGCAATGACAAATGACTCATCGTTATTCAAGCAAAGCAATTGGATTTACACATTGAAGGTTAAAGGTAAAGGTTTAGCTGGAGGGAAGATAGGTTGGTAGGGGATAGGAATAGGTTGGTAGGGGATAGAAATAGGTTGGTGGGGATAGAAATAGGTTGGTGGGGATAGAAATAGGTTGGTAGGGGATAGAAATAGGTTGGTAGGGGATAGAAATAGGTTGGTGGGGATAGAAATAGGTTGGTGGGGATAGAAATAGGTTGGTAGGGGATAGAAATAGGTTGGTAGGGGATAGAAATAGGTTGGTAGGGGATAGAAATAGGTTGGTAGGGGATAGAAATAGGTTGGTGGGGATAGAAATAGGTTGGTGGGGATAGAAATAGGTTGGTAGGGGATAGAAATAGGTTGGTAGGGGATAGAAATAGGTTGGTAGGGGATAGGAATAGGTTGGTAGATTTGGGGGTAAATTTGGGGGAATGGTTTAGGGTAAATAATGGGTTTGATATCTCAGACATGGTGGTGTTGGCATTAGCATTGATAGCAGTGGCTCCAAATTGATGGGGTGGGTGAGGGGGCTGGGGTTGTGAGAGAAGGTGGGGTGATTGTGTCAGGAGGTGTCAGCCCTGAAACTTCGCCCGCTCGTTGGTCTATTCTCTCGCTTTTTCTTCACTATGATCGATGATTATTTCTGACCAAACTTGAGAAAAATTGAAACTAGAAGACATTCTTTGGATGGAAATAGGCGACCGTGCTTGAAAAAAAAACACCACCACTCTTTTGTACCTATAATGAAGTATTTATGTTTGGTGAGAGGTGAGAGGTGAGAGGTGAGAGGTGAGAGGTTAGAGGGTAGCAGATATTTGGGTGGTTGAGCTAAGCCCTGCTTGTAGGTGAAGCTTGAACTGATTTTACCTGGAAAATGGAAATCGATGGGAAATTTGGTACGCAATTTTAGAATTTCTGCTCTCACGAAAGATTTTGAGCTGAATTGTGTTCTTTGTAATTATTCACTTTGATGGTACTTTAAAAATACGTTTAGACATTATTAAGTAGAACCAAATGAATCGTCAACTAAGCTGATTTTCAGAAATCCAGAATGATTTCAGAGCAAGATTAAAACCAAATAGTTAAGTGGGCGCAAGGTTTGAATATAATCTCATGTAAAGACGAGGTAAAGGTACCTCTAAAAACCACACCTAATCATCTCCATCTCAAACATTTTATATTATGCGATCCCATCTGACAATTTATCTGTCATCTAATTTCTTTTCTTAAACTCATGCTGAAGTGAATTTAGCTGACACAATTTTCCCAGCAAAATCATCCCTGACGTAGTAGGTTTAGCAAAAGTTCCCTTACTTTACAAACGAAAAGCTTTTCCAGGTAGCAAAGACAGCAAAGACAGCAAAGACAGTAAAGACAGCAAAGACAGCAAAGACAGCAAAGACAGCAAAGACAGCAAAGACTGTGATATTTGAAGTTAAGTAGTGATACATTGCATCTGAATCTTCAACAATGCCATGTAAGATTCATATGTGATTGTACTCGTCCTTTATAAATAAATCACGTGCAAGTAGAATGCACTTGAAGAGCGCAGAGCAGTACGGCACCCAGTACAGATCAGAAGGTTGAAATTTAGTTGTCACTGTACTAGCGAGTCTTAATAACCTATCATGCAAATGTTTGGTATTTCTTGTATAAATGTTGGTTTTCCACGCTGTTACCAAGCTTAATAAAGCTTGGATAGCTTACAATAAATTCTCAGAGTTTTTTTTTAATCATTTTTACCGACTAGTTTGATAAATGTTAATGAACGCATGTGTTATGCAATTCCTGGCCTGGTTCCATGCATTTGAATGGCTTGTACTGTCATTTGTTGATTTAGTTTGCATGAGTTGACAACGGAGATAGATCGTTGATAAGATGGTCTGAATTTCATTATCTCTTTGACCAAGACCCCGCATTCATCAATTTCGTTAGTGTCTGGTTTGGCCGACTAGAACATGGCTTGATGTTTTGGGATGACAGGGCTCATTCATCCCAATATTTGCACTTGTGTACTGCCAGACCTGATTGGGCAGCTAACAATTGAAGCAAGTCTTGGTTTTCACAGAGATTTCTTTTATTTGCAGTTTGTGCCCAAGGTAAACATATACTTTAGCATATACTTAGTGCTATGTCACTGAGAGCAGCAACATTTTGCAGGTTAAATCAATGTTTAAGGGGATCAAATTCAATAAAACCCTTGGCATAATCTTCAAAGGTATAAAAATACAAAAAATTGAAATAAGAAAGTTATAATATAAGAACGTTAGTAAGAAAGGTCTTTTGAAAAGCCATAGCTTCGTGTTTCTAACTGAAAATACAAACGGTTTTCCTGAAGTGCCGTCTGCTTTCAATGACAAGACTTCCTCAAAAAGCTTTTGCCATTTTGAACAATGTTTCAGCTCATAAATGAATAATCTGTATGGATTTCATTGAAATAAATTAGCTTTAATGCTGAACATGAAGGTTTATTACACAGCTTACAGCTTTGCTCATCATTCAGGAACATACATGGTGCTATTATTGTATTGTATTAAAAATTTATTTTATTTTCCATTGTACAATACCTATCTATAAATAATAGAGACACAGTACCCATTGTTAAAAAAAAGATATAAAACAAATTATTGTTATCTTGTCGCAGTTTATAGTTTGTGAAAAGTTTATTCACATGATCACATGATTAAATCACATAAGTTTAGTTTTTCAAAAGTGGTCGGATCTTTTCGAAGACACTTAAGATCTGTCTGAACAATATTTCCGTCCCACAGAGAATCTCAGCGTGCTCTAAACATCTCTTGTCATCTTTCTTGTCAATTTTACTGGCTCAAAATTTGTCACTAAGTTAATATTATGGGAAATATTCAATTTCCAGTCATTTATATCGAAAACATCTTCGAGCGACTCGCCAGCTGATTCATTTAATAAGTGTGGATCAGGATATTCAGGAAAATGAAGGCGAATAGATTTATCGAGAACGGAAACGTGTCATATACGCTGCAAATAAAAAGTTTGGAAAATAAACGAGCTGTGCTTTTTGTCTAAAAGTACGGCTGAGTGCATCATTTTTCCAATTATATCAAAATCTAGGAATTCGATCACCAACTTCTTGCACCGTGGAAATTCATGTGTATGGCTTGGGGGATTTCTGAAATCGTCGAATGCATTGAAAATCATGATGTTCCAACTATAAACGACCCTAGAGAATCATTCGTTATGTCAATACAGAAGGAGTAAGAGCATACTCAAATGAAGTATTCGAACATTTCAAAACCTAGTACTTAACCCTAGTACTTGACAAATAAATGTAATTTATGTAGAATAAATCGGGCTCAAGACCAAACACTTCCTACGCAAGTTTTATTATTATACATTTCAAACAAAACAGAAACATTGACATAAATCTAAAAAATTGTTCATTTCTAGGTCGTATTGCGGACAGGCACCTGACGTGACTCAGCCGAAAGCATTTGCACCTTATCTTGCTGTAAGTACAAGCATTCATATTCCAATTACTTCTAGCTGAAAAACCCGTTCAAAGGATAGAAGTATTGTAGTTGAAATTATGTTACCCCCGATTTCACAAAAGATATCACTGTTGAGTGCACAGGTAATATACACTTTCCCTCACTTTCCCTCGGTGCCGTGATTTTAGGGTGAAGGTGTTGAGCCGGCGGAACGTGCAAAAGTGATTATTAATTGACTAAATTTACACCCCTTTTTATCCATTCCATAAACTCCAAGTTATCATAACAATGAAATATATATCGTCAGTGAAACCATTTTGCATGCAGGTTACTATTGGAGACGTTCTTTCAAATTGGGGGGAATGGTCCACACGAGTGGGCGCTATTCGAGCCATTCGAGCACAAGATATTCAAAACGAC
Organism: Protonemura montana; assembly: GCA_947568835.1. NCBI lineage: Eukaryota > Metazoa > Arthropoda > Insecta > Plecoptera > Nemouridae > Protonemura > Protonemura montana. Next base: position 981,589 of record OX387604.1, on the reverse strand, counting down.
ATGAAATTGCGAGCGAAAAGCCGGAGGTGTTTGATATTTTGGTGAGAGTGGAAAAAAAATTCGCTGGGCCTCAATCACCAAACGTTCAATCGCTTTACCTGGAAGCTTCTGGGATATTAATCAATGAAGGAGTTTAATAGTTAATACTAGAATTTCCTTAAGACACATTAAAAGTCGGGGACTTGCCTTCTTTGAATCGCATTGGTTTGTTTGTAGTTGTGACCCCTGGGCAGAGGTCCATGTTAGGTTAGGTTAGGTTAGGTTAGCATGAGCCATTTCATCGGTAGATTTTCTTCAAACTAAATACAAGTTAAACGAGCTGACAATCAGGTGTTAGTGTTTGCATAGACTGAAAGAATCGTGAACAACTGTAATTATTCTTATATAAACACAACACCTTGATGATTTACCACCTTACGAAATGCTCATCTCAACACAGTTCCCTGTCACGCTAACGGCTAATGAGAAGATGCAAAGTCCGTCTCAGAGCAGAGCACAATAAAGTTCATTGGGGAAAAACTTCCGAGCGATAGAAACGTTCAGCGGTTTCGTATTTTATACAAATTTTTTCACAGAGCTGAAATAAAAGTTTAATAGCCCCGTAACAACGGCGATTTTTACTGTATAGATGTTCGTGAAACATGAATAGTTTCAACGGAAACCCTAACAACAGATTCAGCATCTCCATGCCGTGTCTTGTTTACTGCAGAGCATCTTGCTCCGAATTAGCTGCCAGTCCCAACTTGACTAATCGCTCAAACTGAAATCAATAAAACTTTTAACTTAAACACGTTTTGTTTTTGTCAAAGGGAAAATCATGTGCAACAAACACCGGGATTGAATTAATACATCGTGCCAGTCTATAACGTTCATTTAGTTGCACCTATTTGATTTTACGATCGTATAATATAAATATTAAACTCTGGGCTTTGATAAAGTTCGGTGTCTGTAGAGCATTTCAAGCATAATCTGATTTTTCCTCCAGAGCCTTTCGTGAAAAATCGTGCAAACACCATCATGCATAATAAATGCAATGGACTAGGATTATGGCACACTTAATTAGCAGTTTGATGAAAACACGAATTAGCCAGTGCTGGTATGTGTACCCAGTCATAATTCACTACAAAGAGGATTGGGTAGGGAGGCACCTTGGCACATGGAAAGTACATGACTTCTAAGGTGCTGACGAAATAAGTTAGTACTAGGTCCAACCGCCCACACGCATTCGCCGACTGTTTAGAATTTAGGTTATGGTATCCACTGACAAGTCTGCCAACTATGCCATCACCTCTAAACACTATTCTTTTATTTACTTTGCCTCGCCGGCTACCTTCTTTCCCTCACTGGAATTGTCCCATTCCTTGAAAAATCTCCCACCATATTTGATTCTTGCACGGAATGTTTTTTGGAACATTATTGCATGCTCTTTTATAGGTGTCCCTATTTCCACACAATCAATATGGAAACACGAACACGCACGCATTCCGTTCATTTGAAGCCACACGAATTATAATTATTCCCAGGAAACATAATCTTGGAACGCAATGAGGAACGAGCCATACAACTTTCAAATTCTATAGAGGGATTTATTTTTCATTTTTCATTTTTCATTGGAAAATTCCCCGGATGGTTTGAATCGCAAAACATGTTTTTGTGAAAAAACGGAATACCCGACATGACATAGACGTGGTTGCGTCTGCCTATGGTGAGGTATTGAGGCATGGATGATGATCAATACCAGGCACGTGTGGCCTCACGACCGTTCGTCAATCCTACTCACTTACATTTCCATCATCTACAGTTTAACTAATCATCGCATTTTCAAAAATACTCCATTTCTCTAATTGACGTCTCTATTCTCTCCTCATGCCACAAATCACAAATCAATAATTAACTAGAAGCTGAATAATGAGCGATGGTCAGCACAAAACCTCTAAATATGTGAGGAATACCTGAATTCTCGCTAGGAATCAGGTGCATGTGGAACTACTCAGTTAACAGGATTTATCTCTAATATCTCTGTCAGGCTTAAAATCACCAATCAAATCCCCGATTAAATCAAGCTGTGCTTTTATTCTGTTGAACATAACTGTACCTTGATGCTTAGTGCTTGATGAGCATCTCTCATTCATTGTTACACTTTTCATTTGGATTCAATTTGTTCAAAGCTTATTTTCTATGAATATGTGAATCCAATTATGTAATGCTGGGCTGGTAACACGGCAATAAAAACCAGCGTCTAGACAGACAAAGGTAGATGCTACCTACACGTACTTACCTCCATGCCTTAATTGCTAATAACGCTCATTATAGCATCTACAGGGAGCAAATTCAAATGAAATATTGCTAAAAGAGGATACAAAAATGCCTGTTGTCATTGTATTGAAAAGTGGGTTCCATTCAAACGAAAATTACAAATGTTTGCGAATGTTTGGTTACTCGTGCCACCCAGAGCCTTGCCTACTACCATTGTTAAGTGATGAGGGGACAGGGGCAGGACAGGGGCAGGACAGGGGCAGGGGCAGGGGCAGGGGCAGGGACAGGGGCAGGGACAGGGGCAGGGGCAGGGGCAGGGGCAGGGACAGGGGCAGGACAGGGGCAGGGGCAGGGGCAGGGCAGGTGCAGGGGCAGGGCAGGGGCAGGACAGGGCAGGGGCTGGGCAGAGGCAGGGGCAGGACAGGTGCAGGGGAAGGGCAGGTGCAGGGGCAGGGCAGGGGCAGGACAGGGCAGGGGCAGGGCAGGGGCAGGGGCAGGACAGGTGCAGGGGCAGGGCAGGGGCAGGGGCAGGGCAGGGGCAGGGGCAGGACAGGGGCAGGGGCAGGACAGGGACAGGGACAGGGGCAGGACAGGGGCAGGGGCAGGGGCAGGGCAGCGGCAGGACAGGGCAGGGGCAGGGCAGGGGCAGGGACAGGGGCAGGGACAGGGGCAGGACAGGGGCAGGGGCAGGGGCAGGGGCAGGGCAGGTGCAGGGGCAGGGCAGGGGCAGGACAGGGCAGGGGCAGGGCAGGGGCAGGACAGGGGCAGGGCAGGGGCAGGGGCAGGACAGGAGTAGGACAGGGGCAGGGGCAGGACAGGGGCAGGGGCAGGGCAGGGGCAGGACAGGGCAGGGGCAGGGGCAGGGGCAGGGGCAGGGGCAGGGCAGGGGCAGGGCAGGGGCAGGACAGGGGCAGGGCAGGGGCAGGGGCAGGGCAGGGGCAGGGCAGGGGCAGGACAGGGGCAGGGGCAGGACAGGAGTAGGACAGTGGCAGGACAGGGGCAGGGCAGGGGCAGGGGCAGGGGCAGGGGGAATTTGCACACTCAAAAGTTGCAAAGATGAAACTAAAACGCATCCTCAAGGAAACGCTATTTTCATATGAATCACTTCTTGCTGGGGGCATTTCAGTAATCATTCCAGTAATTATTCCAGTAATTATTTCCCAGACAGCAGATCAATAAATCCAATGCACATTTGCAGTTCATGCTAAGACTTCGCAGGAAAACGCACTACTTTGAGACACGAAACATTTCATTACTACGCCGTAGAAAATCAAGGTGTGTTTGGAATTGAATAATAACACTTACATCTGGTTTATGGTAATAATCTGTCGATCAATGCACAATTGGTTTCCAATCATTAAGAAACAATATGTATTTGATATCGACTACAAATGCAAGGTTACTGCAAACTATGTTAGATGAGATATACCTATTTGATAAACACATTTAACTTCCGTCTCCGTCTCCTGTACTCACATTATCCTTGTTTACCCCCAGGATTCCTCTAAGGTTGCCCCAGGATTTCTGTAGGATTCCTCTGGGGATTCCCTAAAGATTCCCCTAAAATTCCTTTAGGATTCCTTTATAATTACCCCAGGATTCCCCCAGGAACTGGGGGAACCAACTTCAACACACAAACGCATTTTTTTTTTAAACTTCGACGTTTTTCACGAAGGAACCACAAATGGAAAATCCTGCTTAATAAATAATCTACCTAATAAAAACGACAATTACCAATCATCCCCCCCCCCCCCCCGCCCCCCCCCTCCCCACCTATAAATGCCGTGGGTGCACTCGGGTTGAGATAATAACTGGTGAAAATCTAGTATCAAGAACCAGCTGGTAATTGTTATTCTAATTGTTCCTTTATTTTCATTTCTCTGAAGAAAACATTCTTAGGGGAAACTGGAGACAATTCTACAAATTTACATCAATAAACATCGGTATTTTCAGTTAATACGATTCCATTCCAGCAGTAAAATCTACAATAGTTACAAATAAAATTAATTTATGCTTCAAATTCGTCTAATTTATAAAATGTATGGTTCAGTAAAAACAGTTTTGTCAATTGTTTAAAAGCTTGTCTACTGGAATTTCTGATTTTGATATTCTCGGATAAATTGTTTAAAATCTTTCCTCGTCTGCTGAGTGGTGTTTTTTTCTGTTAAATTACCTTCTATGTGGATGTTATGTCATAAAACCAGGTGATAATATCTGGTAAAACATGAATACTTTGATCAAATCATCCCACTAAATAAGTTGGTATTTAATTACCACAATACCGTCCCAAGTTTGTGACAGCCCAATGTTCATATCTTCCCAATTACCTTCTATGTGGATGTTATGTCATAAAACCAGGTGATAATATCTGGTAAAACATGAATACTTTGATCAAATCATCCCACTAAATAAGTTGGTATTTAATTACCACAATACCGTCCCAAGTTTGTGACAGCCCAATGTTCATATCTTCCCAATTACCTTCTATGTGGATGTTATGTCATAAAACCAGGTGATAATATCTGGTAAAACATGAATACTTTGATCAAATCATCCCACTAAATAAGTTGGTATTTAATTACCACAATACCGTCCCAAGTTTGTGACAGCCCAATGTTCATATCTTCCCAATTACCTTCTATGTGGATGTTATGTCATAAAACCAGGTGATAATATCTGGTAAAACATGAATACTTTGATCAAATCATCCCACTAAATAAGTTGGTATTTAATTACCACAATACCGTCCCAAGTTTGTGACAGCCCAATGTTCATATCTTCCCAATTACCTTCTATGTGGATGTTATGTCATAAAACCAGGTGATAATATCTGGTAAAACATGAATACTTTGATCAAATCATCCCACTAAATAAGTTGGTATTTAATTACCACAATACCGTCCCAAGTTTGTGACAGCCCAATGTTCATATCTTCCCAATTACCTTCTATGTGGATGTTATGTCATAAAACCAGGTGATAATATCTGGTAAAACATGAATACTTTGATCAAATCATCCCACTAAATAAGTTGGTATTTAATTACCACAATACCGTCCCAAGTTTGTGACAGCCCAATGTTCATATCTTCCCAATTACCTTCTATGTGGATGTTATGTCATAAAACCAGGTGATAATATCTGGTAAAACATGAATACTTTGATCAAATCATCCCACTAAATAAGTTGGTATTTAATTACCACAATACCGTCCCAAGTTTGTGACAGCCCAATGTTCATATCTTCCCAATTACCTTCTTAGGGTTACCAAGATTAAGTGGATTTGGGTAAAAAAACGGTCCATTCATGAAGTAAAGTGAGTTTTTGTTACTTATAAGTTGACAACTGGTAATGCATCACTACGAACAGAGACCCACGACGATGGTTTTTAGACTCATGTCTACTTGATTTAAACTTAGCACAAGTTTTTAGAAAAACTATTTCAACTGGGTTTTGAATGCTAAAGTAAAGGGCATTTAGGAAGCTTGAACTTGGTAATTGTTATAATTTTATGTGGTTCTTTTGTTATTAGAAAATGGTCAGGACTGCTCAAACCTCTGAAGAAGTAACTAGTATATGTTACGAAACGTCGGGAAATTTAGTAGCTCTTTACTTGGCATTCAAAACCCAGTTGAAATAGTTTTTCTAAAAACTCACGACTATGATGGGAGCTGGTATTGAGTGGTTAAAGGTTGGGGGGGGGGGGGGGGGGAAATAAGACGTCGCTTTTGATTATTTCAATTCTAATTCAAGCGGATGTTTTTTCTTCATGCCATCTTTAGAAAAAAAAGCCATAGTTTTGACTGTTGCTTTTCATATTGAAAAGTTACCATATAGTTTCTTGAAACTTTGAGACGAGCACGTGAAACTTTGAGACAAGCACGTGAAACTTTGAGACAAGCACGTGAAACTTTGAGACAAGCACGTGAAACTTTGAGACAAGCACGTGAAACTTTGAGACAAGCACGTGAAACTTTGAGACAAGCACGTGAAACTTTGAGACGAGCACGTGAAACTTTGAGACGAGCACGTGAAACTTTGAGACGAGCACGTGAAACTTTGAGACGAGCACGTGAAACTTTGAGACGAGCACGTGAAACTTTGAGACGAGCACGTGAAACTTTGAGACGAGCACGTGAAACTTTGAGACAAGCACGTGAAACTTTGAGACGAGCACGTGAAACTTTGAGACGAGCACGTGAAACTTTGAGACAAGCACGTGAAACTTTGAGACAAGCACGTGAAACTTTGAGACAAGCACGTGAAACTTTGAGACAAGCACGTGAAACTTTGAGACAAGCACGTGAAACTTTGAGACAAGCACGTGAAACTTTGAGACAAGCACGTGAAACTTTGAGACAAGCACGTTAAACTTTGAAACAAGCACGTGAACCTTTGAGACAAGCACGTGAAACTTTGAGACAAGCACGTGAAACTTTGAGACAAGCACGTGAAACTTTGAGACGAGCACGTGAAACTTTGAGACAAGCACGTGAAACTTTGAGACGAGCACGTGAAACTTTGAGACGAGCACGTGAAACTTTGAGACAAGCACGTGAAACTTTGAGACGAGCACGTGAAACTTTGAGGAGATCGTTTTACGTGCACGTGAAAGGAATATTGTAGGTCATGTGGTGTCAGAGTGGAAGGGGTTTGAGGGGGCAGGTGGTGACGTTCATCTGACGTCACCAGTTTCCCGGATCGATGATGGCCAGAGCACCAGCCCAGCCTACCAGTGATGTTCACTGCGCGGTCGCAAGCTTGCTTTCCGTCCAGGCAATTTGCGCCCAGTCGGCAGCGCCCATCTGTGTTTTTACCCGAGGTTTTGAGTCGCATGAGGATTCAATACTGAGTTGACTTGTGTTACTTGAGATTGATTTGAGGAATTCTTGGATTTTAAATCGTCTTACAAATGAGCCTTGTGATAGTTTAGATTGGTTGAAGAATCCACACTGCTTAGATTTTGATCAAACGGCGAGAAAATGATTTAGTCGGTGATCCAAGTTTCAAAGCTTGGCCTTGCCTTTTAAAATGCTCACTTCTAGGCTAGGTTAGGTTCATTATTTCGCTCGTTTAGTCATTCATAACACGTACAGATTTGTTCTGTTGAGAGGATTTTGTATGCGCATTAAACTTTAGAACTTCAGCTCTTTCCCAAGTACTGATCTTAGCTTGTTTTTCCTCCAAATGAAAAGCAATTAAACTTTGCGTACTGACCCGACTGTGAATAGCTATGGCTATGATGATTATGAGGTAACAAGTCTTCAAAACATGATGATTTTTGAGTCAGCAAATATTAGAAAGCAAAAACATAATAACCTGGGTTTTTCTATGTTTTCCTACAAAAGGTCTATTGAGAATGGCATACCTTTTATATTAAGACGAATATAATTTCTGTAGCATTGAAGATAAACTCATTTTAAAACAATGTGCTCCGCATCTTTTCAGTCACACGAGGTAATTTTATTGCAAATATATTTGACAGCCTAGCGTAATGTTGCAATTCAAGAACACACTCGTTGTAAGAAATGATAAATTGGACATTCGGTTTGTCACTACAGAAATAGTCGGTGACATTTATGTTAATAAAGGTAGATTGAAAAGATATAAAAATAGCGGAAATACACATCTCAATTCTGTCATTTCATTCATTCAATCAAATATTCATTATTTTCAATGTGAATTACATAATATATTTGACCTTATATAAAAGCCTCAATCCGTTGCTAAGGGGCGAAATAGTTTGTATCTGGCTGGGAAATCTCATTGCTTTAAATCTTTATAGAAATCGTGAAATTTGGTTATAAACGCCGTCGCTTGGGCTAAGATCGGTTCGTTTTTTGGGTTCACATTGCGCTGTCACATTTTCACGGCGATTCGATCGGGTTTTGCAGGTGAAATTTTGAAAAATACCAAAAAATTAACAGAAAATGTCCGACAGCAATGCACTTTTTGGTCGTTTCACTATCGAATTCGTAGCGTAGCAACGAAATCATTCGTAGCGTAGCAACAGAAATCTCAATTTTCTTTCAACTTTGAGCTCTGAATTTCCGTTGCTACGCTACAAAAAGGCTGGCTAAGAAAAGATCTTTCCTTAGGAACTGAAATTGCTTAAATCGCAGAGAACGCAGCGGGTATGCAGTGGACTCAACGGACATTTTTCTAATTAGACTCAATTGGTTGTGGTCCCATTATTGGAGGCTTTGAAAAGGGCGTCTGACCCTTTCAAATTACTTGAATTACTCAATTTGATCACATCACTCTTATCTGTCTCTTCACACGTGGCAGCTGCGTACGTAGCGGGTGCACTACTAGTGTATATCTTGAATATATCTGCAGTAAGGATGAAAGGATGTAATTATTATTATTATTATTATTTGTGGTGTTTAACGACGCACTGTTTTGACATCTGGCCGTGTGGCACTGGTCTAATGGCGTCGGTGAATGAGTGGATGATGATGATGATGAACCTAACCTAGCCTAGAAGGGAGGAGGGGAAACCAGGTGCCAGCACGTAGCCTACTCCTGTCGAAGACCAAGGTGACCACCGGCTTAACGTCCCTTCCCTGGTTATGTGTATGATGGTCACCCATTCATTACCTGACCCAGCACAGTGTTGCTTAACATTCATCCCTCCAACCTCTCTCCCGAACAGAACTAGTCATGTGTATGATGGTCACCCATCCAATATCTGACTCAGCACAGTGTTGCTTAACTTTCAACCCTCCAACCTCTCTCCCGAACAGAACTAGTCATGTGTATGATGGTCACCCATCCAATACCTGACTCAGCGCAGTGTTGCTTAACTTCGGTGATCTAACGAGCTCCACGTTAGGTATATAAGAATGCAGTTAGGATGAAAAGTTGGTATAATTAAGTATCAACCAGCTACATGACTATTAATAAGATATGCTGACACCCAGATTCTGCGAGAAAATCTTGGAAACCGATGAAGGGGCATGAAAAATGCACGAAACAAACAAATGCACAGCGCATCTCATTTCCTTAAGATGTTAACACTTTATAAATGATTAATTTCCACTGGGTTTCATTTGAATTCGATAACCAAGACTTATTAAGGCCGGGCCGAAATACATTTGTGTAATGCTAAAATGTTAACTTTTAAATAGGTTACTTATATTAAAAGTAGGATAGGCTTTCTTTCCCCATGCGTATAGAGGCTAGAAGCGGCAGATTTTCCCAGGGGAGGGAAATGATACCGTACCGTACATAACGGCAGATTCTGGCATTTTCCCTCAACAACTAGAATTCAGGGAAATGTCACATTCATAAAATTCTAGGCTCACCCAGGACCCACAGGTACAGAGATTTATTTTCAATCTTCAGGGAAGAAAGACTCTCCTCTGGGATATGCCAGCTACGCGTCATGTTTCAAAAGAATTTATATTTCAAATTCCAATTCGTTTTTTGAATGCTATTATCTATATTCATGATGGGACATTTCTGTACAGAACATAAATGTGATTCAAATGTGGTAAACAACTTGATTGTTTGTGTGGCTTGCTAACACGTGTGCTATCTTGGGGATGATGAGCATGACACGTGCGCTATCTTGGGGATGATGAGCATGACACGTGTGCTATCTTGGGGATGATGAGCATGACACGTGCGCTATCTTGGGGATGATGAGCATGACACGTGTGCTATCTTGGGGATGATGAGCATGACACGTGCGCTATCTTGGGGATGATGAGCATGACACGTATGCTATCTTGGGGATGATGAGCATGACACGTATGCTATCTTGGGGATGATGAGCATGACACGTATGCTATCTTGGGGATGATGAGCATGACACGTATGCTATCTTGGGGATGATGAGCATGACACGTATGCGATCTTGGGGATGATGAGCATGACACGTGCGCTATCTTGGGGATGATAAGCATGACACGTGTGCTATCTTGGGGATGATGAGCATGACACGTATGCTATCTTGGGGATGATGAGCATGACACGTGCGCTATCTTGGGGATGATGAGCATGACACGTGCGCTATCTTGGGGATGATGAGCATGACACCTGCGCTATCTTGGGGATGATGAGCATGACGCGTGTGCGATCTTGGGGATGATGAGCATGACACGTGCGCTATCTTGGGGATGATGAGCATGACACGTGTGCTATCTTGGGGATGATGAGCATGACACGTGCGCTATCTTGGGGATGATGAGCATGACACGTGTGCTATCTTGGGGATGATGAGCATGACACGTGCGCTATCTTGGGGATGATGAGCATGACACGTATGCTATCTTGGGGATGATGAGCATGACACGTATGCTATCTTGGGGATGATGAGCATGACACGTATGCTATCTTGGGGATGATGAGCATGACACGTATGCTATCTTGGGGATGATGAGCATGACACGTATGCGATCTTGGGGATGATGAGCATGACACGTGCGCTATCTTGGGGATGATAAGCATGACACGTGTGCTATCTTGGGGATGATGAGCATGACACGTATGCTATCTTGGGGATGATGAGCATGACACGTGCGCTATCTTGGGGATGATGAGCATGACACGTGCGCTATCTTGGGGATGATGAGCATGACACCTGCGCTATCTTGGGGATGATGAGCATGACGCGTGTGCGATCTTGGGGATGATGAGCATGACACGTGCGCTATCTTGGGGATGATGAGCATGACACGTGTGCTATCTTGGGGATGATGAGCATGACACGTGTGCGATCTTGGGGATGATGAGCATGACACGTGCGCTATCTTGGGGATGATGAGCATGACACGTGCGCTATCTTGGGGATGATGAGCATGACACGTGCGCTATCTTGGGGATGATGAGCATGACACGTATGCGATCTTGGGAAGTGATGAGCTGGACATTTAAGAATCTATTTCAGCTCAATTTCATCCTCGTAAAGCTGTAATCGTCACGCATTGCATTTTCTCCTTCAATCTACTTCCGGGGAAAGCTGCAAGCGCAAAGTAGTTTGATGCTTCTCGTTCTTCGGGTGTACTTGTTTCTTTGTTCTTTGCCGTTTATCCAACACTAGTCGTTGGTATCCCTCATGGTATAACGATTTTGTGTTCACTGGGCGGGAGGCGGCAGAGACCAGCTAGGGCCCCGAGAGCTTCCATGACGTCACTCCCTAGCTTGGCCGGGACAGACGCCAGGCATAGGCGCCCCTCCTCTGGCCGTTCTCCCAACCCCACTCCCGTCCCCACCCTCGTCCCCACCCTCGTCCCCACCCTCGTCCCCACCCTCGCCCGACGCCACGATCGGTCGCTCCAGCTCAGGATGCAGGCAAACAATCTTCCCTGTGACCAGCCGCTAATAAGATTGCCACGATGTGATTACGTATCCCATAAAATGTATCTTTGCCAATGTATTTGTCGTAAGTTATCAGGCGATTTGTCCTTTAAGTTTCCCAACACAATTTCCAGAATCAGAAATGACAAGCGACCTGTTTAACACCATCAAGCCACCCATTTGTCTAATTTTATCGAGAAGCTCGACCTAGTATCGCGTATTTGATATGAGAACTGACTGCAAGACGGTGTTGGGCAGATGGAAACTGCAAATCTTTCTCCTAGAGCTTCGAAACAATTGTTGAAAGCATCATAACTCAAGATCTTTCAGAATTCAATCTCCGAAAGCTGTTCATCGCTATCCCGTTAGTTACTTTATTATCCAACTGTTCCTAAAATGAAAGCGCTGATAGGTGAAGACAGCGAGAATACATTTAAACAGAGTACAATTAATTAGCATCAGGATAATTGAAAATGCTGGATGCTGTAAGACATTTTGGCATCTTGGCACATGTTGGTAAATCAATTGGTGTCCGTTGGTAGGCAGTGGATTTCTATCGTCGACTGGTAAGGTAAAGGATTGGGAAAATAGGGATTGCTTTCTGTTATAGATTGGTTTGCTTCATTCTAACATTTCATAAGTATCCACGTTTCAACGTTTCAACGTTTCAACGTTTCAACGTTTCAACGTTTCAACGTTTCAACGTTTCAACGTTTCAACTGAAGCGAGTGCGTCGACGCGCATATATTGGACTTCTCTTGCAATCGGTTAACAATGTCAGTTAACAATGCCTGGAGGTTAAATCTGTTCCATTCGTCTCTCGTGCGTTCTATTTTTCTTCTTCTTGATGGCACTAAGTGACTTATATTTGCTAACTGAAACTGACAGTTTCGTATAGAATATTACCGTATCATCATCTTGGTAGCAAAGATATATTTTATCAACGCTTTGCCAGAGATACTGCCGATAAGTATTGCTTTCATCGAGCGCTAAATGTGATCTGAATGGCATAAGATGGGGGCGATAATGAATATGGCACTAACCCATGTCTGTGGTAGGTGTATTGATAGGTGACGGCTGTTTTGTACATGGCTAATGATTAGGGTAAATGTGCATTATAACCGAGTTAGTTCCTGACTCCCAACTCCCAGTTCCTGACTCCCAACTCCCAGTTCCTGACTCCCAACTCCCAGTTCCTGACTCCCAACTCCCAGTTCCTGATTCCTGGTTCCTAGTTCCCGGGACGAGTGTGACGTCACGCGAAAGCAGTGATGTGGAGCCGACGTCACAGCGATCGTGATGACGTGGCAAGGTTCCGAAACTGGACTTGAAAGGATATCGGTGTTGCCAGCCAGAGCACATTTTGGATGCCCTTGTTTTCTTACGAGCTGGTTCTGAGCTCGAGCTGCCTCTACCGGGAAACGAGCGCTTTTCCATGAAATTCATTGCGAGATCAACGGCTCACGTCAGGAATTCAAGGTGTCAGGAAATGCCATGGGAATTCTAGGTGCGCTTGGACATTCGATGCCTCGATCATCACCAACTTTATCGAATAAAATATTATATGATCTGATGAAAATTTCAAAATTTATCTTTTGAACAGGTAATGAAATAACTTGAGAGGTGCATTTCACTGAAATTTCTTGTGTGATTCTCTTTGGTCGACCTAAATGGTTCATTTACGATTGTCTTTCGTGGTCTTGATCTTTAAGAACTATCTGTCTCTTAATTACGCCGAGTTTTTCCTCAATTTCGGTCCTCATATTTTTTCCACAAATAAAAACACAATCTCTGCGTTGGGAATTTGACTCCTTGAGTTTTCACTGAAATATTTTGTACTTTCGAGGAAAAATGTCATCGTGATGTAAAGTTGTTTAGATTTAATCCAAGTTGTCATCAGTTTCTTTATCTTGGTCTGATTTTTACTTTAAGTGTCATGCAAGAACTGTCTCATGGAAATGTTTACAGAGAGTGAACATCTCTATAATTCATTGCAAAACCGAGTTACTTCTTGCTCTTTGCCGAGCGAGGTTAAAAACTGCACTTTCCGCTTCTTCAGAAAGATTGTCACATTATTAGTACATAGATGACATGTTTGGGTCGAGGAATCGAACCGAAGAATAAAGTGGCTTGATATTTCAAAGGTGATATCGAGTTCCGGTGAGGGAATATATGGGTTCCGGTGAGGGAATATATGGGTTCCGGTGAGGGAATATATGGGTTCCGGTGAGGGAATATATGGGTTCCGGTGAGGGAATATATGGGTTCCGGTGAGGGAATATATGGGTTCCGGTGAGGGAATATATGGGTTCCGGTGAGGGAATATATGGGTTCCGGTGAGGGAATATATGGGTTCCGGTGAGGGAATATATGGGTTCCGGTGAGGGAATATATGGGTTCCGGTGAGGGAATATATGGGTTTATTTTAATTCCATGCTAGTTAGAGAAAAGTTCGCTTCAATGGGAAAATAAATGAATATAAAAATGAATATCTTGCCTCTCCTAACGAGGCACCCAATAAAAACGTTGGGTGCAAATCATGTCATTGAAAGAGTTTGATTTTACATTATGTTCTTGGATCACAATAACAAAATAAAGCTCAATGAACACAAAAAAACACACACATTTAAGTTTTCACTTTCAACCGCAAATACTTAAAGCAAACAAACGTATCTTCACGTTCTATTCAATTCAATTTCAATTGATTTGTTGTCTGATCATTTACATTGATATTGACATTGTCAAGTTAAAAAACCTTTAAACGTTAAAAACATTAACACAGAGTTGAGTAGAGTAACTCAACGTTAACATTAACACATTAACGTTGAGTATGAACTTGTTGTTAGTTTTGATAATATGAATTTCAGTTTGGAAACATGGGATTCATATGATTATTTGCTGGTTATATCAACGAAAAGATGGTATAAATGGAATATCATTCCCACGGCGCTGTTATGCTCTTGCTAGCATATTATTGCTATTACTTGGAAGCCCTTCGTTGAATCTAGTATTTTTATATTGAATTGTAATTATATTTAGTATTTGTGACGAGCAAAAATCATGGATCATGATAATGATACATTGTAAATAAATGATATAGAAAGATATAAATGATAATCATGATTGGTTACAATCCCTACGCAATATGCGTATAATAGCCGTAAATTCAATGCACCTTTTCGTAACAAAGTTTGTATGGCAAATGTTCGTTTACAAATATGATTTCAACCTGAAACACAATATGAATCAATTTGATTTCATGCTCTTGATTTGTATAAAATGCCTGTCTCGCTTCAGTCTTTTCATGATCCCCTATTTGTTTGATATTTCCTATATTTGGTTGAAATGTGAAAACAGAAATTTCTATCGCCGTAAAAGGTATGCTCATTATTAAATAATTTATTGACAAGTACAATGAAACTACGCGATCAGATTCCTATATCCGATTGAATCTTATCGGACAAAACGGTGCTACCTCATTTTTTTATTATTAACAACACTATAACCGTCTCAAAAATTGATGCCCAAACGCGGACTCGAACCCCGATCTCCACCTGTCGCGGGTGTTGCTTTGAACCATTGAGCTACTTGAACCCCGATCTTCACCTGTCACGGGTGTTGCTCTGAACCATTGAGCTACTTGAACCCCGATCTCCACCTGTCGCGGGTGTTGCTCTGAACCATTGAGCTACTTGAACCCCGATCTCCACCTGTCGCGGGTGTTGCTCTGAACCATTGAGCTACTTGGACCCCGATCTCCACCTGTCGCTGGTGTTGCTCTGAACCATTGAGCTACTTGAACCCCGATCTCCACCTGTCGCGGGTGTTGCTCTGAACCATTGAGCTACTTGAACCCCGATCTCCACCTGTCGCGGGTGTTGCTCTGAACCATTGAGCTACTTGGACCCCGATCTCCACCTGTCGCGGGTGTTGCTCTGAACCATTGAGCTACTTGAACCCCGATCTCCACCTGTCGCGGGTGTTGCTCTGAACCATTGAGCTACTTGGACCCCGATCTCCACCTGTCGCGGGTGTTGCTCTGAACCATTGAGCTACTTGAACCCCGATCTCCACCTGTCGCTGGTGTTGCTCTGAACCATTGAGCTACTTGAACCCCGATCTCCACCTGTCGCGGGTGTTGCTCTGAACCATTGAGCTACTTGAACCCCGATCTCCACCTGTCGCGGGTGTTGCTCTGAACCATTGAGCTACTTGAACCCCGATCTCCACCTGTCGCTGGTGTTGCTCTGAACCATTGAGCTACTTGAACCCCGATCTCCACCTGTCGCGGGTGTTGCTCTGAACCATTGAGCTACTTGGACCCCGATCTCCACCTGTCGCGGGTGTTGCTCTGAACCATTGAGCTACTTGGACACTGGATTTTTGAGACGATTTTAGTGTATTCATGGTTCTACTCCTTGGAGAACTGTCATTCTCATCAAATACACTAAAATCGTCTCAAAAAGCCAGTGTCCAGACAGCTCAATGGTTCAGAGCAACACCCGCGACAGGTGGAGATCGGGGTCCAAGTAGCTCAATGGTTCAGAGCAACACCCGCGACAGGTGGAGATCGGGGTTCAAGTAGCTCAATGGTTCAGAGCAACACCCGCGACAGGTGGAGATCGGGGTTCGAGTCCGCGTTTGGGCATCAATTTTTGAGACGGTTATAGTGTTGTTAATAATAAAATACCCCGCGCATTGCAAGCGTTTGCAATTTAAATCAGATTTCATCCTAATGGTGCTACCTCGTAGTCTTATTTAACCGTAGAATTACATTTTTGGCAATAAATAAAATTGATTGAGTTTTTAATGAATGCTGCTTGTAATCCAGGGTTTTTTTTTAAATTACTTTATAATGTAAAAAAAACATGGCGTTGTGGTTTTGCGAGGTGACTTCCCTTAAAAAATTAAATGACAACATCAGATCGTCTTCTCGTGGTAACGAATTGATAGAAAAGCAATGCAAGTGTTTCAATGTTCGGATGGAGTATTCGGATAGTGACAAATAATTGACATCAAACGACAGGCCCAAAATTCAAGCAACAATTATTTTCATAACTTTAGCAGCAAATTATACAAACGAAGATGATTGTATTAATTTTTAAAATAAATTAAAGTTTCCTCGTGTAATGCAATCAACTTAATGCTCTATAATACAAATAGGCACATAGGTACACATACGCACGTGTACATTACTCGCAACAGAACATGATGTGAAAGAAGATTCAGCACAAAATAATGTTCAAGTCCCTCTTGTCAAGCCTAACAATTCTATCATCACACGTGGCCCAACAATTCTATCATCACACGTGGCCTAACAATTCTATCATCACACGTGGCCCAACAATTCTATCATCACACGTGGCCTAACAATTCTATCATCACACGTGGCCCAACAATTCTATCATCACACGTGGCCCAACAATTCTATCATCACACGTGGCCCAACAATTCTATCATCACACGTGGCCTAACAATTCTATCATCACACGTGGCCCAACAATTCTATCATCACACGTGGCCCAACAATTCTATCATCACACGTGGCCCAACAATTCTATCATCACACGTGGCCTAACAATTCTATCATCACACGTGGCCCAACAATTCTATCATCACACGTGGCCCAACAATTCTATCATCACACGTGGCCCAACAATTCTATCATCACACGCGGCCCAACAATTCTATCATCACACGTGGCCCAACAATTCTATCATCACACGTGGCCCAACAATTCTATCATCACACGTGGCCCAACAATTCTATCATCACACGCGGCCCAACAATTCTATCATCACACGCGGCCCAACAATTCTATCATCACACGCGGCCCAACAATTCTATCATCACACGTGGCCCAACAATTCTATCATCACACGCGGCCCAACAATTCTATCATCACACGTGGCCCAACAATTCTATCATCACCCGCGGCCCAAAAATTCTATCATCACACGCGGCCCAACAATTCTATCATCACACGTGGCCCAACAATTCTATCATCACACGCGGCCCAACAATTCTATCATCACACGTGGCCCAACAATTCTATCATCACACGTGGCCCAACAATTCTATCATCACACGTGGCCCAACAATTCTATCATCACACGTGGCCTAACAATTCTATCATCACACGTGGCCCAACAATTCTATCATCACACGTGGCCCAACAATTCTATCATCACACGTGGCCCAACAATTCTATCATCACACGTGGCCTAACAATTCTATCATCACACGTGGCCCAACAATAAATGATAACACTAACCAAACCTCCCCCACTCCCGGACGCACAAAAATGCCTTTAATTTAGCGTATTGCAAGCATTCAGCCACCCCTTTCCCTGCTTTTAGTGAACCTTTCCAAGCAAGCCTTGCCTAGCTGGTGTATCGATCGACTAGTCGTCCTTTCGAGGGACAGCTCGCTGGCTGGCTTGCATACCATGGCCCTCGCCACTTTTAACACCGCATAGGGTACGGCCGTAGCCAATGCCGTGGAAGGCGAAACGACAGATTGCAATTGTCCCCGATTATCACCTGGGACGCGGCCGACTCTTGCAAGAGCATCCGCTGAAGAGTGACTTCCGGACGGTGAGTGAGCGCCCCCAACCCCGCTCAAGACACCGCTTGTCCGGGGTTACTCACTCCCCCCGTACCCCCCAACTCTACTGTATCCAACTACGATGGGTCTAAAACACCTTACACTGGTGCCAACTGGTACACATATAGGCCAACATAACGCAGATCTTTTTTTTCATTTATTTTTCATGTATTCATTCATGTGTACTTTGTAATTATTTCTATCTGTAATTCAGCGTGTTTCTGAGCCTTGTAAAGAGGGAATATTGAATGGCATTGTTTAGACTGTTATACCGTGCCAGCATGCACAACATGCACAACATGCAATCTTCACGATGGTGTTCTCGAACTCCTCCTTACTCCACATTCATTCCGCCCTCCTAACACTTTACGGAGAACGCAACTGTCTGTAGAATTGATCCCTCCACGTCTAGAATCCGTCCACTTGTCGTGCACCATACATATCCAGTAGCGACACACAACGTTTACCCGACTTTCGATTCTGTCCTTTTGTATATCGATTTTAGAAATATACCTTTTCAATAATTTACCCACTAAAGGTTTTTCTGTTTTGATTTACAGAAAGACACAACTTTTATGGAGAATACATTTTCAGTGGCCATACTGAAGCACTCGCCGTAATTGACAGACGACGCATTCGGTGCAGGTGACTCCTATCAAAGGTAACGTGAGATTGCTATTTAATTCAACGAGTATTTCGTGATATCGATGTTTATGTTTAATAATGTTTCTATCAATATTATTGGGGATGATCGATGTAAGATCTGGTAGATGCTGTCTGGAATGAGCATTCACATATCTTCTTGACTTGACCCCAGTGGTGAGACCAGCATCGTTTCTTGAACTGTTACTGCCAGAAAGATCTTCTATTCCTATCATTTTCTAGACTGGTACAATCAGTCGAATTGTTCTTTATAGCAATGTCTAAGTCTAATACGACCTGGAAATTCTTCTCTTGCTAGCAGTTTCTAACACACGAGTTGGAACGTTTTCTAGTTTTAATTACTTGGTCAATTGTTCTGGCTTACAAATTGCTGCACTATGTCTTATGTGTGAAAACCTGCGTGATGTTATAGATGAACAGAATCGTGGAAACGCCCTTATTATCAATTCCATCCCAACCACGCCTAGCAATTTAATTCTCACTGACAATGCGTTCAAAAAAAAAATCGTCACCGACTTTATGTGAAAGACTTTTTATGTCTGGTCCAAAATTTGAACAAACAACGTTTTGATTTTTTAACTCCATAAAAAAAAATTAAAAATAAAACCGTAACTGTGAATTATATGTGAATTATATGTGAATTATATGTGAATTATATGGACTGTTTAATTGCATTGGTTTTAAAGGAAATCAGTGAATGAGAAACCGAGTTTTTCCCATTCAGCCGACATCAAAGCGTATTACTTTCGCTATAAATTCACAGGTTAGCAAGTTTGTGCTGTCATTTTATAAATTCAATTGCAACAACGTTTGGTATCAATTACATAGGTCTACAGATTCACAGTAATAACCCTTGGTAACAAATAACAACAATAAGTTGCTTGTGCCGCTGTGCGACACTCCTTCACTAAGCTTTCATTCAGAACTTCATTTGCGTTCAAATGGAAAATGTTTTACTACTTTCTTCCTTTTTCCGGGCAGAATCGTATTTCCTCGTAAAAAAAAATATTTTCTCTGCTTCTCAGCTAAAAATATACAAGTTACTCGAAGAAATAAATAATTTTGATATTGAAATAAATTGCATTCTCCGAGAGATAAATTGAGCATATTTCACAAGGGAATATACTCTAATAGCACGGATGACATTTCCATACATTTATTGGTATGTCTTGTTGAAAATTAATTCCGGATAAAAGTAAAATAACGGAAATGTGCAGATATTTTCTTAGCTGCCAGATTGTCTAGAGAGCGATGACCAACCTCGATAACCGTTCCATTTCACTGTGAGCTTTCCAGGACAGTTACTGCACTTACTGCCTTGTTAGGAACCACTGCCTTGTTAGGAACCACTGCCTTGTTAGGAACCACTGCCTTGTTAGGAATCACTGCCTTGTTAGGAACCACTGTCTTGGTAAAAACACTGTCATGGTAAAAACACTGAAATTCTTAAAGTAGATTTACAGAAACTAACAGGACAGATAACTTAGAGGCTGGCATTTTCGTATCTACCTAATGAACTTAGCTCCATTGACTTGAGCAACCTTGTCTTGAGGTAAGTAAGGAAATGAGAGCGCCTAGACATAAACGACTAGGGCGACGCCGAGGCGACGCCGAGGCGACGTCGGGGCGAGGGAAAGACCACTGGGATCTAGTCTCACGGGATAGCTGGTGGTGGTGTGTGGATTTCCACCTTACAAGGCTGTGGCTGGGTGGGTCGCCTGGACTTTATTTCCCGTGCGCTGCAAATGATACACACATAAATAGAAGCATAAAATATGTTCAGAATGATTGTGCAGATAGGGTAAGTTATGAGTGCTGGTCAGTATCGCGCTTGCTGGCTGTGAGGCAGGAAAAGGTCGAGCGAACTAAACACTGCAGTTTGTATAGAATAAAACTGTAACTCAATGCTAGTAACACACTAGACCCAGTAGCAACTCCCAATACATGATGCTGTTTCAGGCGCATGCATTCTGGTCACTCTTTATTAATCTTAGGTGGTATCTTGAAAGCGATTCAAGATACACCTACGAAAATGTGAAGGTATACAGGTGAAGTGCACGCATGTAGCTAGGTATGTAGCTAGGCATGGGCCATGGCATGGTCTTAGATGGAGACAGAGATCTCATACTATTGGTACGCACACCTACCATATAACTGCGACTTGCATATCGTGATTGCGGCTTGTTTTTGGATACACGTTCGACTTAAACGTGTTACAAGTTGCGTGTTTTGAGAGCTTTTTTAAATGAATCACGGAAAGGTGAAGTTGGGAACACTGCAAGTTTCACGACTTGGAGGCGCCCGTTCCAACTATAATTTTACTATAAAATAAAGTCTGTTTTTCATTCATCTATAACACTACACCTGCTATTTTTTTACATTCACATAGCGAAAGAGCCAATAACACAATTTATAATCAAGTGAAGTTTGTTTACTTAGAACTTATTTTTTTATGGGTTGAGTTATAAGTGAGTGACTAGCTTTTATTGCGGCAAACTCGTAAGATGTTTTAGGGCATGAGTATGGGATGGGGCGTTAGTATCGCATCATTGCTACAGTTGCTGCGAAGGAAATTTCATTTAGAGTCAGTGTTAAGTGAATTTCTACACCGATGGAGAGCTCGCATTTAAACTCAGACCGCTAGCTTGCCGTTGCCAATAGGAAAACCATTAGAGTTTCCATCTACCCACTGTTCGAGCAGGTCATAATGTTGTTCATAACAAATAATTACTACATGCTGTCTCGATGTCACAGTTCATCTATGACTTGGGAACTTTCAATCGATTTATGCACTAAATAATAAATAAAGATTCGGCGAAAATTGTTTACAAAGCATGCAGTTAGTTCATTGTTACGAAACCTCCTGAATTGAATAAGCCATATTTTCTATTTTCTATTAATACTTGATGCCAAGATGAAAAGAAAAGCATGGAAAACTCCGCGGTATTCGGTATAGCCTTTATTGAGAGTGCCTCATGCTTGAGCGCTTTTTAGCAGGCACCTCTTCTAATTCCTCGTTACCCTACATGAAAATATATAAATAAATTCAGACATACATGGATTTTGTTTAATCTTGAATGCTTTGGTAGATTATAATATAATTTGCGTACCATATTACGGGCTAGCTGTGTGAGGGATCGCGGGCGTGGTGAGCATGTATCCTACCCTCTGACTCCGGAATCCAAAACCACCATCAACCATGGCATGCAGACCAGTGGCGCACCAGGCGGCGGTCTTTGGTTGAAGGATCCACTTCCACCGTCCACTGGTATGCTAATCTCACCGCATCTTACTACTTACCAGTGTCGCGAGAATCTAGCCAGCTTAAGACGACAATTTACAATGAGTTATTGTTATTGTCATCAATTTAATGACTTAAATTATGTATTATATTGTTTATAATGACATATGATGACAAAGTTCAAGTGAAATAAACTGCATATTATTATTATTTTTATGTTAATCTGTTTTTAAAGTTGGCAACTTAAAAGGCTATCTTAGAAAAATTGCAGGTTAGTTTGTAGCCTGCAAACTCTCTGTGGTAATCTCACCTGCATGAGAGTAAATGAAGAAACACATGTCCGGCAGATTGCAATGGTGGTCAACCTACTAAATGGGCCCACGGGCCAGCCCCACTGCTGTACCCTCTAGCTACTAGCTATCCCACGCCACTGAACGTAGACCTAGTTTAGTATCGATCTACGTTTTCGTATAGCCGTTGCCGCTTCGGTAGTCTGTGTGGCAGCCATACCACGACGCCGACGCCGACGCCGACGCCGACGCCGACGGCAAAAGCGACGCTCTTGAGAACGACACTTTCTGGCGTCGATCTCGCTCTCCGACTTAGGCTTTGGTCGTGAGGTCGGTTACGATTTGAGTGCTGTCTGTGTGTCGGCGTCCCAGTACTTTGAGCTGTTCGGTTGATTTACTAAGTTTACCTTCGCGGTCGTATTTTGAGCTTGTATAATTACTACTACGTCGTGTTCCGATATTTATTTACGACATGTACTCACTATGCCATATAACTCAATGTTTAGAAGCTTGAAACTAGGTTTGCTATGGAATAATATAGGGCAACCCAATGTACTTATCCGTGTTACTCTATGCATGATTCTCGACTCTGAAAACTGAGTATTCACAATTGACGCATACTGCCAGCAAATGATGATTACCCAAGCTCGAGCTGTCCTTTCATTCATTCTAACTTGTAGTGCAATAAAAAGTAAGCCACACACTGTCACAATTCACATTCAACCTAACATAGAATTACTGCGATCAATAGTAAAATAATTGCTAAATCATTAGCGAATCAAACGATAATATTGGAATGAACTGTGAAAATATTTTCGCGGCATTGGATATAGGTTTTGTTGATGCTATTTGACTGGTGATTTCGCGTGGCAGTCTTGTCATTTCTTTTTTATAAGCACAAAGCTGATAGAAAATTCCTGATCAGGAGCAGATCGCTCAAGACAAGCGGTCCTCTTGTTAGCTGATATATGAGAGGGGTGGGTGGGGTGGGTGGGGTGGGTGGGGAAAAGATTGACAGCTCTTATTCCTGGTATAACTCAAGTGCTTTGCTTTTCTGTTCTTTTGTTAGTTTTTGCGGAAGATCGGAGATGACAAGGAAAAAGATAAACTTCGGTCATTGTATAAAATACAGGTGAATGAAATCGAGGTTCTGGTGATAAACAAATACCTTATTTTATAATACGCGTTGTTGCTCAGGTGTCTAATTAGTTTTAGCATCAGTGCGATTGTTAGCGAGTGTATGTTGAAGATTAATGCTGCTTGTGCTAATCAGGTCACCTATCGGCCACAACGCGATGCTAACACGGCTCAAAGAACTAATCATTGAGTACTTGAGTCAGCAATAATATTATTAATAAATCATTGAGTACTTGAGTCAGCAATAATATTACTAACAAATCATTGAGTACTTGAGTCAGCAATAATATTACTAACAAATCATTGAGTACTTGAGTCAGAAATAATATTACTAACAAATCATTGAGTACTTGAGTCAGCAATAATATTACTAACAAATCATTGAGTACTTGAGTCAGCAATAATATTATTAACAAATCATTGAGTACTTGAGTCAGCAATAATATTACTAACAAATCATTGAGTACTTGAGTCAGCAATAATATTACTAACAAATCATTGAGTACTTGAGTCAGCAATAATATTATTAACAAATCATTGAGTACTTGAGTCAGCAATAATATTACTAACAAATCATTGAGTACTTGAGTCAGCAATAATATTACTAACAAATCATTGAGTACTTGAGTCAGCAATAATATTACTAACAAATCATTGAGTACTTGAGTCAGCAATAATATTATTAACAAATCATTGAGTACTTGAGTCAGCAATAATATTACTAACAAATCATTGAGTACTTGAGTCAGCAATAATATTACTAACAAATCATTGAGTACTTGAGTCAGCAATAATATTACTAACAAATCATTGAGTACTTGAGTCAGCAATAATATTACTAACAAATCATTGAGTACTTGAGTCAGCAATAATATTACTAACAAATCATTGAGTACTTGAGTCAGCAATAATATTACTAACAAATCATTGAGTACTTGAGTCAGCAATAATATTACTAACAAATCATTGAGTACTTGAGTCAGCAATAATATTACTAACAAATCATTGAGTACTTGAGTCAGCAATAATATTACTAACAAATCATTGAGTACTTGAGTCAGCAATAATATTACTAACAAATCATTGAGTACTTGAGTCAGCAATAATATTACTAACAAATCATTGAGTACTTGAGTCAGCAATAATATTATTAACAAATCATTGAGTACTTGAGTCAGCAATAATATTACTAACAAATCATTGAGTACTTGAGTCAGCAATAATATTACTAACAAATCATTGAGTACTTGAGTCAGCAATAATATTATTAATAAATCATTGAGTACTTGAGTCAGCAATAATATTACTAACAAATCATTGAGTACTTGAGTCAGCAATAATATTACTAACAAATCATTGAGTACTTGAGTCAGCAATAATATTATTAATAAATCACCACTGAAGGTAAAACTCAGACATTCGCACTCATGTTGATTGGCACAGAAAAAAAAACTTTTACACAAGAAAATTAACCGCCACCTCCTTTCCATTTATTATTCCCTTCAACGCGATGTTTTTATTGGGAAAATAATTAGTTTCTCCGTTTGCTTTCAAAGGTTTTGGCTTCATCTGAGATTTTTTACCTTTTCACAGTTGATTACTTTACCTACATGTTTCCTTTAGAAAATCAGTTCAGCTGATCAATGGTACGAGTTCTGGAAAAACCTGGAGTCTGTGTTCCCAATGTTCCCTATGTTCCCAATCGCAGCGAGAAATATCTCCCTGGGTAAAGCGCTGATCGGGTTCTGGTATCGAACTGAGAGCAGAAAGCTAGCTGTTGCTGGTACTGCCTGTAGATCGCACCATTGTGCTTTAATTATATATCTCTCTCTTCTCTTGTTATGCTACGTCAATTCACATAGTTCCTTACATTTGTTAATTGCTGCTTGAGGTGACTTATTCGATAATAACTCTGAGACTCTTCCCTATTAGCATACGCTGTGTTGCTCACCTACCAATTACTAGCAAGCATCTCACGCCATCAATTTCACCAAATCAATGAGCTAGTGTATCACGTGGTCATTTTCCTTGTGATTTGAGATCTCCATTACATTCTTTAGCGTATGAACATCGCCTATGACATGACATACCCTAAACATCAATTCCGATTTTCGGGGCTACGTGGCCTTTCTGAAATATTTCGATACGTTGCCAATTAGTGGTCTTTCTTTGTTAAATATAAATATATCCTCCACGAGAAGGAAAATCACAATTTTCATCTTGTCGCTTTTTACACAGAAGTATAATGTAAATTTATAGTTACTCGCTAAAACTTGTGACAGGCAATGAGAAGCAATAGAATGGGGAGCATGTTATGAGCTTTTCAATCAGATTCCATTTTAAACCAATCTTCTTTGGGGCTGGCGTGGACTCAAACTTCTTGCCGATAATCAATGTTTTTATAAACTATTATAGCGGTCTGCTGCTGTGATCCTCTCTCTCTCCTCTCTCTCTCCTCTCTCTCCTCTCTCTCCTCTCTCTCCTCTCTCTCCTCTCTCTCCTCTCTCTCCTCTCTCTCTCCTCTCTCTCCTCTCTCTCCTCTCTCTCTCCTCTCTCTCCTCTCTCTCCTCTCTCTCTCCTCTCTCTCCTCTCTCTCTCCTCTCTCTCCTCTCTCTCTCCTCTCTCTCCTCTCTCTCTCCTCTCTCTGCTCTCTCCTCTCTCTCCTCTCTCTCTCCTCTCTCTCTCCTCTCTCTGAACAACACACATCATCGCATGCATGCATTCCACGTGTCAAACGAATAGCACGCTGTCTAGCATCTAGAATCTAGCTAAACGCTCTCAACCACACACCGTTTGCTTTGGCAAACAATGCTATTATTTTAATTATCAACTTAAAAAGTGACTGAACAACGTGGAAAACTTCACGGTTTATTATATTTTACAAATTCTTCTTGTAATGCATAAGATTAAGTTTAATATATAAAGGAATATCTCGCTCATTTGCTCGATGAAGCTGACGTGGTTCGAATATAGAGATCTGATTTTGTTCCCCGCTCCGTGATTTTGGCAAAAGCATAACCAAATAATATATATAATTATTATACAAAGGTTTAATCACAAGTCAGTGTAGACAGTATACACGCTATATTTAACTAATACATTATTTTGGGAGCCTCAACTCCCAAATAGTGTAAGTTAGTAACAAACTACTAACTACAAAGCAATGATTTCTGGTTAGCCAGCTAATTCGTCGGCCATTCTATGTTTAGCAGGAAGCATATTTCCTCTGCTAGCAGCGGCCCCTTGTGATTCCAACTCAGTGTTGAACGTTAAGACAATATTTTCATGCAACAAGGCTGTCTCTTATTTTCCAATCACAGCCAATCTTCTAGAACCTCCAAGAATAATGTGACATCAGACATCAGAAGGAAGATTGGACTTGAATTCGTAGGTTATGTTGATAATAAATGCGCTATGTAGGTCAACAAAACCTATCGCCCCGTCAGTTTCAGGTGCCGGTTATCACCAAAAACATCGTTATTATTACACCTACGCAGGTAGTCCAAGAGGTTTCGAAATATTTCAAACTCTTGTCTTAGCATCAGTGCAATCGTAAGATAGCAAGTTTACTAATCTTTTCCTTCGGTAGTGACGGCGATAAAATCAAATAAGTCTTTCCTATTCGTCATTTCTTAACTCGCAACACCTCCAACAGTCTCAACATTTTTATGATTTTTTCACGTATCTTCGCCGAGTTATCGTACCCCACAAATACCCAGGCATTAGTTTCCCAACACACAGGTGGTATCACTGGAAAAAAACTCCACCAGTTCTTGACTGTTCCTTTCCATACTCAACTTTTCATATTATAATCGTGCTAACCAACTAAACGTTCCATAATCCCTTTATAAACGCAATCACAGAAAGCACACACAAATTAACCACTCTTACAAACTTTTCATCTTGACGAAAAAATTCGGCATTCGGCATAAAATTAAGTGGTTTTGGGCAGGGTGATTTCAGGCAGGGGGTTTCTGGCAGGGTGATTTCAGGCAGGGGGTTTCTGGCAGGGTTTCTGGCAGGGTGATTTCAGGCAGGGTGATTTCAGGCAGGGGGTTTCTGGCAGGGTTTCAGGCAGGGTGATTTCAGGCAGGGTGATTTCAGGCAGGGGGTTTCTGGCAGGGTTTCAGGCAGGGTGATTTCAGGCAGGGGGTTTCTGGCAGGGTGATTTCAGGCAGGGGGTTTCTGGCAGGGTTTCTGGCAGGGTGATTTCAGGCAGGGGGTTTCTGGCAGGGTTTCTGGCAGGGTGATTTCAGGCAGGGGGTTTCTGGCAGGGTGATTTCAGGCAGGGTGATTTCAGGCAGGGGGTTTCTGGCAGGGTGATTTCAGGCAGGGGGTTTCTGGCAGGGTGATTTCAGGCAGGGGGTTTCTGGCAGGGTTTCTGGCAGGGTGATTTCAGGCAGGGGGTTTCTGGCAGGGTGATTTCAGGCAGGGGGTTTCTGGCAGGGTGATTTCAGGCAGGGGGTTTCTGGCAGGGTGATTTCAGGCAGGGTGATTTCAGGCAGGGGGTTTCTGGCAGGGTGATTTCAGGCAGGGTGATTTCAGGCAGGGGGTTTCTGGCAGGGTGATTTCAGGCAGGGGGTTTCTGGCAGGGGGTTTCTGGCAGGGTGATTTCAGGCAGGGGGTTTCTGGCAGGGTTTCAGGCAGGGTGATTTCAGGCAGGGGGTTTCTGGCAGGGTGATTTCAGGCAGGGGGTTTCTGGCAGGGTTTCTGGCAGGGTGATTTCAGGCAGGGGGTTTCTGGCAGGGTTTCTGGCAGGGTTTCTGGCAGGGGGTTTCTGGCAGGGTGATTTCAGGCAGGGGGTTTCTGGCAGGATGATTTCAGGCAGGGGGTTTCTGGCAGGGTGATTTCAGGCAGGGGGTTTCTGGCAGGGTGATTTCAGGCAGGGGGTTTCTGGCAGGATGATTTCAGGCAGGGGGTTTCTGGCAGGGTGATTTCAGGCAGGGGGTTTCTGGCAGGATGATTTCAGGCAGGGGGTTTCTGGCAGGGTGATTTCAGGCAGGGGGTTTCTGGCAGGGTTTCTGGCAGGGTGATTTCAGGCAGGGGGTTTCTGGCAGGGTGATTTCAGGCAGGGGGTTTCTGGCAGGGTGATTTCAGGCAGGGTGATTTCAGGCAGGGGGTTTCTGGCAGGGTGATTTCAGGCAGGGGGTTTCTGGCAGGGTTTCTGGCAGGGTGATTTCAGGCAGGGGGTTTCTGGCAGGGTGATTTCAGGCAGGGGGTTTCTGGCAGGGTGATTTCAGGCAGGGGGTTTCTGGCAGGGTTTCTGGCAGGGTGATTTCAGGCAGGGGGTTTCTGGCAGGGTGATTTCAGGCAGGGTTTCGGGTTGTTTTTTTCGGGCAGCTGGTTTCAGGTGGTACAGGCAGGGTTTCGGGCAGGAGGTTTCGGGCAGGGGGTTTCGGGCAGGTGGATTCGGGCAGGCGATTCCGGCTGAATCTCGCCGGTTTAGGCCTGCGCTAGTTACTAGTTCGCCGACAGAGCGCGGCACGGTCGCGCGGTCGATGGCAAACCACTGGCCTTACTGAGCTAGCTCTCGCAGTATGTAGATGCCCGAGCATCTGAACGGTTGTTGGTGTCATTGCCATAGCATCATTTTATTCAAAGTGTTACACGGCTAAATATCTTGTGTGTTGTCAATTTTACTTTGCATTGTTTACTTAAATAGTCAATTCGTTTTTTATATACACACGGATTTAGTTGAGAGAAGGCGTGTACGTCGCTTGCAGGAATAATTGGACTAGAACTGGCGAAATCGAAATTTCATCCTGAGTGAGTGTATAATTTGTAATTATTTTGTTTCTAAAGAATGACTAAAGTTATAACCTCGATGATTTAAAATACAAGATAATTAGAATGTTAAACCATCGATCTTATATTCCACTTGCAAACATTTTCGGTTACTTTTTAATTTATGAAAAATCGATCAATTCTGACTTTTGCTACGCAAAGACATGTAGACCACATGACGGGTATTTAAATTCGAATGCATGACTGTATGACACTGTTTTATCACATTCGTACAAGTTGCAACGTCTTGTCTTGTCTGTATGCACTGGATATTGAAAAGTTCGGGCGAACTCAGCAGATGAACTGGATGGAACTTTCATGAAATAGCTTCGCGGGGTAGCACAGGGCGTTGACATCTCGTTGAAAATGAGCCGGTGATTGTTCTAATAATGATAACTATTTCAATATTAGTGAATCATGACATATTATAGTGCAGTCGAGTACCTACAATGCTCTCTCATAATTAGAAAGTATGGGTACTAATGGTTACAGTATGCGATTGAAATCATACTAGCGCGACTGCTGCAGACTCTACTCATAAGGCAGTATCCGTCGGTTCTGAATCAATTAACGCAGTTCAGACACATTATTTTACTATGGTGGCCTATCCAATTCCTTAATAGTTCTTAACTTCACAGCTATGAAATACCTCTTATTTTTGTTAAGCATGTATCATGATGTTCTCAGGGCAACCATGTGTTTGATGATGTTTTCATTATAGAAAGCATTATTCGATTAATTGACCAGGTAGCTGGAATCAATCGGAATGCAATCATTGTAAATAGCCAATGCCACGAACTGTTTAAAAGCGTACGCTCACCGACGCCATTTTTGGCAACCATCCAATTTTTAACATTTCCGATGCCGTTTTTTTGGGGGAGGTATCTTTTTTTTGCTGGGGTTTGCTTTCTAAAAGCGGGTGTATTGTATGTTTGTGTATGTTTTAACTGCCGCGGGAAGCTGCACCGATGCTTAAAGCATGAATTAGTTTGTCAGCCTACCACCCACACCGTTCGTGTGGATCGTGGGAAATGGGGAAAACAATCGAATTGATTATTTAAACGCTACTGATAGCACGATGTGATAACGCGTTGGTTATTCAGTATAGGTATCGACGTAATTTCTTATCTCATTTTCCACCAATACGCGCCCAAAATTATATATGCATATCTAGGAGTGCACCACAATCGCAAATTTTGTTTCCAAGTAAAGGAATTAATGATTACGCCATGCGCATGTCATTTACTACGTCATCATTACATGTGCGTTAGAATGTTTGTTTGATATGTCAGTGACGCAAATGCGTCTGGTAGTTTTTATTAACTTTGATGTGGTGTAACGAGGGTGACTATCAGTGGCTATTTTCCACAAGTTTACACCTCACGTCGGCTCACGAGTTTCCCATACGAACTACCAACCACACGGCAAAGCCGTATCTAAATTTATCCCGAGTTCTGGCCCAGGTTCAGGAGACTATAGGTCAACGTGTGCTCTGAACAATTTGATTAACACACAGAACAATTGACTAATGCATGGCTTTATACAAGTACAACTGCACCTGTATAATTGTTGATCATTCTATCTGCAATTATTTGCCGCTAGTTTGTGTATCGGGGTTGGACTGGTATCCAGAGAATACGAGAAAATATCTGCTATGTTCCTAAAATATGTGTCAGCACAGCAGGAAACGCGGTCTACGCTCGATATATGATACGCGATAATATCACTCCAACCGGTAACAAAAAGTACCAGTTCATGTAATAAAGTGAAAGATCACAGGTAGTGTCCGCACCCAAACGTGACATCGCTAAGCAATCAAAATCTATCAAAATCACAACAACGGCTTCGATCCAGAAACTTGCATCCTGGATTCACAGGATCTTCGTCAGTAGATCTCGACTCATTTTAGCATTAACACAAACAATGAGATAGTTTTTTCATTATGTATTTTATGGATGGGAAGCACGTGCCCGATGTTTGAGTCTCGGGAAGATACGGGGATGTGAGTGTAACCCGTGCCCCAGTCAGTCAGCGAGAATTCAATTCTCTATCCGTCTTGCTCTGACGTCTCTGTCGTCAGAAATTTACGCTTGATTTCATATCAATACCGCTTGACACGCGTCATTTCCTCTTTACCTATAAAAAAAAAATAAAAAAAATAAATCTGTCGCAAAAGCAGATCTGATTTTCAGTCGGAATTTTTTTTAACCTGACATTTTACCTGTCGACATATAGGGACTCGAATCTGCTTCTGTTGAATTGCACCGCTCATATCCTGGCAAGCAATTAATTTCCTAGCGTTAGGACTCCAACGGTGCCTCTCCACTAATGGTGGATTGCGATTTGAAACTGCATCCGATGCGATCATACAATCATCAGAACTGTTTTGTCACTGGACTTGATTTTGTCGGTCCCCTTGAGTCACTCGGTGCTACTCAGGAAATGGTTCAGAATCTGAAATAAAATGCTATACTGAGTTGGATTCCTTAGCGTTTGGGTTTGCTTATTTGTAAGATAGTGGATGACTGCTGGGTCTATACCTAATCTAGCGGAACACGTACAACACCCTTCCTGTCTCTGATAAATTTATGCGTCTATGCTAGACTTTAAGAATGAATCACGTGCTAAAAGCTTTTATAAAGATGCCTAAACACGGAGATCAGAATTCGTGTGACGGTTTCAAAGACTGACCACACGCTTCAACTGAGTTGACTAGCATTTGGTAGACCATTAGTTGTGACGTAGTTACTCGTTGTGACGCAGTAATATATTTCTAATACAGCGAAGAATATTTTTCCCGCAACTAAAAAGTACTGAAGGCATTATTTCTCGCTTTGCTTATGCCTTTAATTGAAAGCAAAGTATTTAAACCAGTGATTAGATTTGTAACGTTACGCTCAACGATAAGGCGACGTTTTAGAAGTGGTTGCTCCTGAGTCCTGACCAAACGGAAACCGTTAAGAGTGCAGATATTTCGTTGTTTGAAAGTGTATTGATCTTCAACGTACGCTGCAAATTGAAGCACTTGCATTTCCTTTTATAATAAACATTTGCTCAACTCGCGGAAAGTGCTGCCAAAACATGACTCTACTGTCTACATGAATATAGGTTCATGTGGATGAAACATCTGCGAATATGAGTACAGGTATCATTTTGTTCATAATTCAGTTCAGCATTAGCCCATCTCGTATGCTTTCATAGTTCAGCATTAGCCCATCTCGTATGCTTTCACAGTTCAGCATTAGCCCATCTCGTATGCTTTCACAGTTCAGCATTAGCCCATCTCGTATGCTTTCATAGTTCAGCATTAGCCCATCTCGTATACTTTCATAGTTCAGCATAAGCCCATCTCGTATGCTTTAATAGTTCAGCATTAGCCCATCTCGTATGCTTTCACAGTTCAGCATTAGCCCATCTCGTATGCTTTCATAGTTCAGCATTAGCCCATCTCGTATGCTTTCACAGTTCAGCATTAGCCCATCTCGTATACTTTCATAGTTCAGCATTAGCCCATCTCGTATGCTTTCATAGTTCAGCATTAGCCCATCTCGTATGCTTTCATAGTTCAGCATTAGCCCATCTCGTATACTTTCATAGTTCAGCATAAGCCCATCTCGTATGCTTTAATAGTTCAGCATTAGCCCATCTCGTATGCTTTCACAGTTCAGCATTAGCCCATCTCGTATGCTTTCATAGTTCAGCATTAGCCCATCTCGTATGCTTTCACAGTTCAGCATTAGCCCATCTCGTATGCTTTCATAGTTCAGCATTAGCCCATCTCGTATGCTTTCATAGTTCAGCATTAACCCATCTCGTATGCTTTCATAGTTCAGCATTAGCCCATCTCGTATGCTTTCATAGTTCAGCATTAGCCCATCTCGTATGCTTTCATAGTTCAGCATTAGCCCATCTCGTATGCTTTCATAGTTCAGCATTAACCCATCTCGTATGCTTTCACAGTTCAGCATTAGCCCATCTCGTATGCTTTCACAGTTCAGCATTAGCCCATCTCATATGCTTTCATAGTTCAGCATTAGCCCATCTCGTATACTTTCATAGTTCAGCATAAGCCCATCTCGTATGCTTTAATAGTTCAGCATTAGCCCATCTCGTATGCTTTCACAGTTCAGCATTAGCCCATCTCATATGCTTTCATAGTTCAGCATTAGCCCATCTCGTATACTTTCATAGTTCAGCATTAGCCCATCTCATATGCTTTCACAGTTCAGCATTAGCCCATCTCGTATGCTTTCACAGTTCAGCATTAGCCCATCTCGTATGCTTTCATAGTTCAGCATTAGCCCATCTCGTATGCTTTCATAGTTCAGCATTAGCCCATCTCGTATGCTTTAATAGTTCAGCATTAGCTCATCTCGTATGATTTCACAGTTCAGCATTAGCCCATCTCATATGTTTTTTTCATTAGCTAGCTGCTCGTTCCATCTCCCTCTTCCACATCGATACATGCATGTTTTTGGTACCTAATCGCCTCTCGTTTGATGTGGAATATTTGATTGAATCTTTTTCCATTTAATTAAAACTGATGCGAACGCATAAGTACGAACGCTGCGTTCATATGCGGACGGCCGGATTGAATTATTTTGTCCGTTATGAAAAGGAAATGTGTGAATCAAGGTAAAGTTTGAATGCAATTTTGGCCTGAGAGAGCAACGAACGACCGGTTGAACCTAGGTTTAACCTAGGTTCAACCTGGGTTCAACCTGGGTTCAACCTAGGTTCAACCTGTGTTCAACCTGGGTTCAACCTGGGTTCAACCTGGGTTCAACCTGGGTTCAACCTGTGTTCAACCTGGGTTCAACCTGGGTTCAACCTGGGTTCAACCTGTGTTCAACCTAGGTTCAACCTGGGTTCAACCTGTGTTCAACCTGGGTTCAACCTGGGTTCAACCTGGGTTCAACCTGGGTTCAACCTGGGTTCAACATGGGTTCAACCTAGGTTCAACCTGGGTTCAACCTGGGTTCAACCTGGGTTCAACCTGAATTCAACCTAGGTTCAACCTGTGTTCAACCTGGGTTCAACCTGGGTTCAACCTGTGTTCAACCTGGGTTCAACCTGGGTTCAACCTGGGTTCAACCTGGGTTCAACCTGTGTTCAACCTGGGTTCAACATGGGTTCAACCTGGGTTCAACCTGGGTTCAACCTGGGTTCAACCTGGGTTCAACCTGGGTTCAACCTGGGTTCAACCTGGGTTCAACCTGGGTTCAACCTGGGTTCAACCTGGGTTCAACATGGGTTCAACCTGGGTTCAACCTGGGTTCAACCTGGGTTCAACATGGGTTCAACCTGGGTTCAACATGGGTTCAACCTGGGTTCAACCTGGGTTCAACCTGGGTTCAACCTGGGTTCAACCTGGGTTCAACCTGGGTTCAACCTGGGTTCAACCTGGGTTCAACCTGGGTTCAACCTGGGTTCAACATGGGTTCAACCTGGGTTCAACCTGGGTTCAACATGGGTTCAACCTGGGTTCAACCTGGGTTCAACCTGGGTTCAACCTGGGTTCAACCTGGGTTCAACATGGGTTCAACCTGGGTTCAACATGGGTTCAACCTGGGTTCAACATGGGTTCAACCTGGGTTCAACATGGGTTCAACCTGGGTTCAACCTGGGTTCAACCTGGTTTCAACCTGGGTTCAACCTGGGTTCAACATGGGTTCAACATGGGTTCAACCTGGGTTCAACCTGGGTTCAACCTGGGTTCAACCTGGGTTCAACCTGGGTTCAACCTGGGCTCAACCTGGGTTCAACCTGGGTTCAACATGGGTTCAACCTGGGTTCAACCTGGGTTCAACCTGGGTTCAACCTGGGTTCAACCTGGGTTCAACATGGGTTCAACCTAGGTTCAACCTGGGTTCAACCTAGGTTCAACCTGGGTTCAACCTGGGCTCAACCTGGGTTCAACCTGGGTTCAACCTGAACCCTGCGGTCCAAACGTCCACAGCTATTGGTAGTATTTTGTGCACAATCAACCAGGGACTGGAATTTAATTAATCGAAAATTTTATTTTCTGGTAAATGGAATTGGAGTCGGAATCGAAATTTTAATTTTAGTCAATTGGAATCGGAATTTTTTATTTTACCGAAAAAATTCTATTGAAAATGAACTGCTTGTCTATGTGGTTTGTGGGCCGCACTGCTTGTCTATGTGGTTTGTGGACCGCACTGCTTGTCTATGTGGTTTGTGGACCGCACTGCTTGTCTATGTGGTTTGTGGACCGCACTGCTTGTCTATGTGGTTTGTGGGCCGCACTGCTTGTCTATGTGGTTTGTGGGCCGCACTGCTTGTCTATGTGGTTTGTGGGCCGCACTGCTTGTCTATGTGGTTTGTGGGCCGCACTGCTTGTCTATGTGGTTTGTGGGCCGCACTGCTTGGTTTGCTATTTGTTTTATTTAGAGACCGTTATTAGAGACCGAACAGAACAATTTAAATCAAAATCAACATTTTTAATGTGCATTTTCTGAAATCGGAAGTTTTCTTATGAGCTTTCCGGAATCTGAATTTTTATTATTTTCCGAGTGGAATCGGAATCAAAATAAAAAAACATACAAATTTCAGTCCCTGCAATCGACGCTAAAACATGAAAATTTCAGTCCCTGCAATCGACGCTAAAACATGAAAATTTCAGTCCCTGCAATCGACGCTAAAACATGAAAATTTCAGTCCCTGCAATCGACGCTAAAACATGAAAATTTCAGTCCCTGCAATCGACGTTAAAACATGAAAATTTCAGTCCCTGCAATCGACGCTAAAACATGAAAATGAGCAAACAATTTTTCCTTGCCCATAAAAATGGTCTGCGTTTCGATATTTCTTTTCACAATATTTTTATCCGATCAGGGCAAAGACGAAAGCTAATTGAATTGCGATCCCCTCCCCAGAAGTTCAGCAACATTGACCTAGATTCACGTACTGAATGGGTGACCAAATCTAAAGGATTCTTCATGTTATAGAAATATCATGTCTTAATGCCATGGTTTCAATGCAATAACTGCACTTAACTGCACTTAACTGCACTTAACTGCACTTAACTGCACTAAACTGCACTTAACTGCACTTAACTGTACTTAACTGCACTTAACTGCACTTAACTGCACTTATCATACTTGTCAAGCGTAGTATGGTCGGTGCAGGAAACTGTTTAAAATGTACTGACGTCTCGAACGTGGACTTCACGAACATGGACTTCTCGAACATGGACTTCTCGAACATGGACTTCTCGAACGTGGACTTCTCGAACATGGACTTCTCGCCAGGAGCGGAACATTCCTTCATTTTAAGCAAACGATTTGTCCGCTCGGATCCATTCAGTCTTCAGATCAGCTCCGCATCACTCTAAACTCTAAACCCTAAACCCTAAACTCTAAACCCTAAACCCTAAACCCTAAACTCTAAACCCTAAACTCTAAACCCTAAACCCTAAACCCTAAACCCTAAACTCTAAACCCTCAACTCTAAACCCTAAACTCTAAACCCTAAACCCTAAACCCTAAACTCTAAACCCTAAACTCTAATCCCTAAACCCTAAACCCTAAACCCTAAACCCTAAACCCTAAACTCTAAACCCTAAACTCTAAACCCTAAACCCTAAACCCTAAACTCTAAACCCTAAACCCTAAACCCTAAACTCTAAACCCTAAACTCTAAACCCTAAACCCTAAACTCTAAACCCTAAACCCTAAACCCTAAACTCTAAACCCTAAACTCTAAACCCTAAACTCTAAACCCTAAACTCTAAACCCTAAACTCTAAACTCTAAACTCTAAACCCTAAACTCTAAACCGCGCGTCTTCAAAATACTGCTTATCATGTATAATAATTCCAGGGGAAAGTAGCTCAGACTAAAGATAACGCAACCCGTCGATAGGGAATCATAGCATTTTACCGTTGAGTGTAGGTTCTAGGTAGAGTTTCAACGTCAAAGTTAAAGTCTCTGCGTGAAAGATGGCCGCCAAATGACTACCTTACCGACAAAAATGCAGAGTACCGGAACATCACGTTAAGTGGAGCCACTATCGTATGAGTTTTAATTTCGATATTTCTCATAGGTTAACTCGCTTTTGAGACTTTTCATGCTCAAAAAATCTCCATCAATGTTTACCTCAACGATTGATAAACACGTAACGATATTAAAAAGCGAGTAACCTACTATAAATATCGAAATTAAATTTCATACGACAGTGGCTCCACTTAACGTGACGTTCCGGTACTCTGCATTTTTGTCGGTAAGGTAGTCATTTGGCGGCCATCTTTCACGCAGAGACTGTAACATTGACGTTGTTTCTCTACCTAGAACCTGCACACTCAACGATATTACCACATATTACCAAATAGATTCACCGACAGCTGTCTTGGAAATCATAGCATATTACCAAATAGATTCACCGACAGCTGACTTGGAAATCATAACATATTACCAAATAGATTCACCGACAGCTGTCTTGGAAATCATAGCATATTACCAAATAGATTCACCGACAGCTGACTTGGAAATCATAGCATATTACCAAATAGATTCACCGACAGCTGACTTGGAAATCATAGCATATTACCAAATAGATTCACCGACAGCTGTCTTGGAAATCATAGCATATTACCAAATAGATTCACCGACAGCTGACTTGGAAATCATAGCATATTACCAAATAGATTCACCGACAGCTGTCTTGGAAATCATAGCATATTACCAAATAGATTCACCGACAGCTGACTTGGAAATCATAGCATATTACCAAATAGATTCACCGACAGCTGTCCTTGGAATCACAGCTTTGGGAAACGACAGCTGTCCTGGAAATCACAGCTTTGGGAACCGACAGCTGTCCTGGAAATCACAGCTTTGGGAAACGACAGCTGTCCTGGAAATCACAGCTTTGGGAACCGACAGCTGTCCTGGAAATCACAGCTTTGGGAAACGACAGCTGTCCTGGAAATCACAGCTAGATATATTAAAAGAGAGCTGTTCCCGGAACCGCCTGTGAAAGTCATGTCCTAGTTTATTACGAGCTATTTCCAGTACCAGGTTACGCGTACTTTTATCGAAACCGATGTTTCACTTCCGAAAGGAGTCACCGCTGATTGAGAGATGGATTTTCTCGCTGCTCGCAAAAGACAACAAGACGTTGGAAAAGTTGATATTTACGAGGTTATAGTAAGGCTTCTGCGTAACATTGAGACTTTCGATTAACTTGATGCAACATCGACGCGGCATTTTGTGGACCTGCTTCGTTCATCAGATCATCTATCAGTCCATTTAAGAGTTCTTGCTACAGCTAATCCCCTCATCTTAACGAAGATAATTTCAGTAGAGATAAAGCATTTTAATGGTAGCAATGACATTGTTCTCCGGGCCATAAAATAATGTGTTGAACGCATCTATCTGGCTGATTCAATGACACATAACCTACTGAAAATAAAAACTCGCGATTTTGCGATTTTTACAAATTAATTTGGTTTTGATTGGATTCGTCATTGATAGACGATTCTAGCCGATGTCGAATCAAAGGTTTAAAAGGTTTTACTGTTCATAGACCAGTACTTACTCTGATTCATTCGCTGAGTTGTCATTCATAGACCAGTTAACTCTGATCCATTTCACCTTTTCTTGTCAGCGACAGGGGCGCACCACTTGGCCGACCCCTTGAATTGGGCGGAAAAACAAGTCACCGGTGCAGTAACCCGTACCCGATCGGGAATAGTTCTGCACAGAGTAACGTCTGAATGGGACAAGGGTTTTCACGACAATCTGAAAAATCTTTCGTTTTTCTTGACCATTTTGCACCGGTTGACGTTATCACGTGAACGAACTGTTCGTGGGCGTTGTTGAATTCAGCAGCAACATGAACTTGGCGATCAGCATGGTTAGCATGAAACTGATCCGTACTCACATCTAAAAAAAACAAACGCCTCTATCTATTTAGGTATCTTATCACTAATCAAATCTTCTTCGAAATGGAATCAGACTAATTCTCATGATGTACATGACTTTTACGCTCTTCAACTTTTCCAAGAACAAATAAAGCATCTTTTTTAATGTGATTTTGTTCGACTAAAAAACGTGTTTGAGATATGAGTGTGGTACACGATTACCACTATCTTTGTAGTTTTCAATGATGATGCAATACTCATGGGTTTACCGTGTGCAGCATCTAAAGACACAGGATCTAATTATTTGTCTACTTAGCATGAATGGCCTGCAAGGGCCTTGTCTTCAATTCCTTCTTACGAGTGGTCGAACCACCAGGACAAACTTGAATTGATCATATCGGGAGGTACAAGAACAGAGGCTTGGTACAGAGTCCACACGACTCGTTCTTGCAGTTGCTGGAAGAATTGTTGGCTTATGTTCTCTCCAGTCTTTAAGACAGAAGTATCCGACTGAAATCCAGGACGTTTTCTTGGTATTTATTAAGCATCTGGTAAATGCAGACAGGTTGGATCAGTACTTTGCCACTGTCGTACCTGTTTGCGTGCTGGTAGAGAGACATTTGAATACGGAAGTTTCTATGTCTGAAATATCTATCAAAATTTAGGATTCGTCTCATTCGGGAAAATGGCACGTTTCAGATTTCCTACTTTGCAAGAAGGTCATGGGATTCCAATTTTCCATTAAAAGAAATCTTTTCAGATAAATTGACTGCCATAACGCATTGTACTTGAGGGGAGGGTTCGCTTATTTTTAGATTTTTTTTCAATCATCTCCATTTTAATGTTTTTTCTTGCGTACTATAAATGCGATACTCTTTTATTCGCAAAGTCTTCTCGTCTGAAACTAATCGATTTTCTGCAACACATCTTAATCAATGAGAAAACGAATGACCTGCCTGTCAATCATATCTTTGATTGGTTTTTCGATAAAGCCACACATGCAAACTAGTGATCGAGTAGCCATAACCGAATCAAAACTCAAAAGAACTGCTTTTCTGGACATTCATGCGAACGAACGCCATTTTCAGCGATAAGCCGCAGTCACAGGCACAGGTACCCAAAGCAAACAGTATTTTGTAAGAGAACAGTGATCGAAAGCAACTGGAATGGAAGTAAAAGGAAATTAAATTTTGATCATTTTAAAAGGGGTGTGGGGGTGTAACTGGTATGGATAACACCAACGTTCGTTAGTATTCGAGAATTTTCGGAGATATTCGGCATTATACTCCCATGCTTTGAGGGGAAGTTTGAAATCGATTTTTCCTTGACCTGATTCCTGGTAGCGCCGGGCTGGAGCACAGTTTTGACAGGTCTCTCTCGACTCAGTTATGTGCCTGAAGTTTGAAATTACTCGCCAATTTGTAATTTGTTCAATTCATTCCTCTGCGTTAGTGGAGGAGGGGGGGGGGGGGGGGGGGGGAGTATTAATCACCTTTTGAATCCGGGATTACCTGGGAATCGGCCGCTCTATGCTCGTACACGTGGTCATTATTGAGTGATTACTTTCGATCTGTTTAGTAACGGTTATAAGAAGGTTTTTAAGAACAAGCTCTTGATTGAAGTTCTGATCACTGTTTTATTTCAAGCGTTGGTTTCAGTTGAAGCTAACCAGCAAACGTAAGGGACATGTAATTTTTTCAAGGTCGATAGTGCTAGCTTTATTTCAAGCCTACGCTTAAGTACACTTTTTGTTTTCAATTCTGGTGCAAGCTTTGATGTTCTGTGCAGTCCACATTTTGAAATGGAGCTGCAGAGCATGCTTCAATATATAGGTGCAGAGCTAGGTTAGAAATGCTTCTGTAATGCAAGCTTTGATGAAGCTTGTAGTCCAAGCTTTGATGAACTGTGCAGTCCACATTTTGAAATGGAGCTGCAGAGCATGCTTCAATATAAAGGTGCAGAGCTAGGTTCGAAATGCTTCTGTAATGCAAGCTTTGATGAAGCTTGTAGTCCAAGCTTTGATGAACTGTGCAGTCCACATTTTGAAATGGAGCTGCAGAGCATGCTTCAATATAAAGGTGCAGAGCTAGGTTAGAAATGCTTCTGTAATGCAAGCTTTGATGAAGCTTGTAGTCCAAGCTTTGATGTACTGTGCAGTCCACATTTTGAAATGGAGCTGCAGAGCATGCTTCAATATATAGGTGCAGAGCTAGGTTAGAAATGCTTCTGTAATGCAAGCTTTGATGAAGCTTGTAGTCCAAGCTTTGATGTACTGTGCAGTCCACATTTTGAAATGGAGCTGCAGAGCATGCTTCAATATATAGGTGCAGAGCTAGGTTAGAAATGCTTCTGTAATGCAAGCTTTGATGAAGCTTGTAGTCCAAGCTTTGATGTACTGTGCAGTCCACATTTTGAAATGGAGCTGCAGAGCATGCTTCAATATATAGGTGCAGAGCTAGGTTAGAAATGCTTCTGTAATGCAAGCTTTGATGAAGCTTGTAGTCCAAGCTTTGATGTACTGTGCAGTCCACATTTTGAAATGGAGCTGCAGAGCATGCTTCAATATATAGGTGCAGAGCTAGGTTAGAAATGCTTCTGTAATGCAAGCTTTGATGAAGCTTGTAGTCCAAGCTTTGATGTACTGTGCAGTCCACATTTTGAAATGGAGCTGCAGAGCATGCTTCAATATATAGGTGCAGAGCTAGGTTAGAAATGCTTCTGTAATGCAAGCTTTGATGAAGCTTGTAGTCCAAGCTTTGATGTACTGTGCAGTCCACATTTTGAAATGGAGCTGCAGAGCATGCTTCAATATATAGGTGCAGAGCTAGGTTAGAAATGCTTCTGTAATGCAAGCTTTAGTGCAAGCGTCCGGGACAGTACTGGAGGCATATTTGGATTACGCTTTAGTTAATGCTTTTTGTCCAGCTATAGAAGCTTAGTGGTAACAGTAAGAGACATACAGACCTGTGGAATTTATCGATTCATTCAATTTGGTGTAGGTATTCAACTCTGGGCGGTAGTTCGTCATTTTTTGACTCTGGATTTCTGTAGAGAAATGTCAGGTTCTGCTAATTGTTCTGCTAAAGACCACTGACAACGTAAGATGCTAATTGTGCTCTGGTGCAATGTTTCTGGAAACATGTTTAATAAATTGCTAATCTGAGCTTTTCAAAGTATACAATCAGTATAGCTTACAGGTGGAGTAAGTGTTGAGAATAAATTACCGTCGTTGAATAGGCTTTTTAAATTGGGATAACATGTAGAAAGCATTATATAAGGTGACATGCTTCTGGTTAATCGTACTTTATTATAATGCAATGATTCTCGAAATTTACCTTGATTTAAAGAAGAATTAAAAAATCATTCAAACTCTCGTCCTTGTAAAATATTATTATTTTTTTTTTTTTTCTTTATAAATCATCCTTTTCGGTTTGAAACTAATTCCCCGGTATAATGTCAAATTGAATTTCGTGAAGTCTGGATGACTAACTTTTTTTCACGATCCAGGCAAAATATAAAAGGTTGTTTTCGCTTTGCTTACTCGCCAGTCGGCAAAGATTTCCTAATGAACGTCTTGAGAGTTTTGACTGTCTCTTCATTTATCCCCAGCGCTAATTGTCAGCTGGAAACCCGCAAATTGAATCGATTGGACCTCGCCTCGAAGTTTCACCAGAAGCTTTCAGCGAAAACCAGAGACAGTCCCCGATATTATGTGGCGGATTTTCCCCCAAATACGACAAGAAGTCGTTATCACTCTTTTCTTGATCGTCTGGTAAGATTTCGGTTTGGACTAAAAATTAATTCGCTATGTGGTGACAACGATCAACGGCTACCTCCGCACCGAACTAAAAAATAACGCTCATATTTTGGGCCCGTCTTTTTCAAATAAACCAACAGAAACAAAATGCATCTATTTGCCTTTAGAATGTTTCCTCATATAGCAGTTGAACCTCATATTCAGCCTCAATCCTAAAAGCTTGACAGCAGAGTTCGTTTGTTCCCGTTCAGGCTAAACATTTATGCTATCAAAAGCACCATGCGAGCGCTTGGCTGATTTTTACAATATCATTTGCTATTGGTCATTTCAACTGGTTCACTATTCATGTTAAAACAAATTAATGCATTCATTTACATTTTTAATCATGCATTTTTCACACTTTGATCTCAATTTTATACAGCTTGCACAAATTGGTCGTTGATTAAATCATGCATGCAGTTCACAAAATAATGCACTTGTCAATTCGACGAGGTTTGCGAAAAGATGACATATTTTATCCCCCTTCGATTAAAGATGAAATCGAATGAACGGCCGCGTTAACAAACGTGACGTGTTCGTTGCCTTGCATTTCCGAAAGTTTCGCTTGATTAATTTAGTAAAAAAACTTTTCCCATAACTGTCTCTTTCACTTCACAAAACAATCTTTTCAATGCCTTGGTATCAGGTGTTGGCCTATGAATAGTGCACCAGTAAACTCGCAAATAAACATGCAGCTTATACTAAATAATTCCTGGTTTTATGAAGGATGTCCCATGCACAACACCAACCCAATCCACGCAATAGCTGTAACCGGATGTCCACGTGTCTTTGAGTACCGATCCAGGTATGTGTATGATGAACAATCCTGACAGCCCCTGGCCGATACTGCGTGGCCCAC
Source organism: Protonemura montana (assembly GCA_947568835.1). Taxonomy (NCBI): domain Eukaryota; kingdom Metazoa; phylum Arthropoda; class Insecta; order Plecoptera; family Nemouridae; genus Protonemura; species Protonemura montana. Next base: position 937,775 of record OX387604.1, on the reverse strand, counting down.
ACGCACAAATGCAAAGCCCCGCGGCCTACCGGCCCCCGGGAGCATTTTGTTCAAGCACTTAGCATAGCGTGCCTGTGACCGGCCTGCAAACTTATTCCCATTCCTGAAAACAATCAATAAACATTGGTCGCGTGATTTCTTTCCAGTGGCTATGCTGCAACTAAACACATTTCTTGTTTTCATACGTGTACTTATTTCCGACCTGTTTATTGGGATAGATTTTAATTAAATTATTTTGTTTACTGCATTATTAATGCGTTAATCTGACTGGAACTCAACCGCCCCAAAACATTAACATCTGAGGTGTTTATAGCTAATATTTTGGAGACTTTTGATCATTTTTATAATGCAGAACATTCTATTTAGTTGTATAAGCCTGTCGAATGTCTGCATTACTCACGATGGCCGTGGCCTAGTTGAAGGTAGCGCTTATTGTACTCCTATAACAGGCTTTGCATGGGCAGCTGTGAATGGATGCACAAATTGCAATGAATGCAGTTGAATTTTGCTAGCGCTTTGCATGGAATATGTGCATGTGCAGTGCAATACCACACGAGAGTTCTGTAAAAGGTACATCATGAATGTATTCTGAATTCAATGCAATTGAGCTATGTAGTTAGTTACTTACTATACATGCAGTTATCGGGGTCAGAAAGTACATATATATATATCGGTGCCTATATACCAAGCATAATGTACTTGAATTCAAAGTTTTTAATCATGTCGATTGACGTATGCCGAGGCAGTTTCTTTATAATGCAGAAGGCTCGTTGGGAAGGTGCAACGCATTGGGTGTTGTGGTCGATCATATTTTAGGCACGACCTACGCTTACAACACCCCGGTACGACGATGAGACAAGGTTGCAGGTCCGTAGCTGCATTTCGGTAGGCGTTGCATCATTGCATGTTTTTGCTGCGCTTCTGCCCAGCTGTAACAATGTTAACTTGCTGTGGGTGGATCTCGAAACAAAATAATACTGCACTAGTCAAGGTTGTAGCCGACATGATGAATATGTCACTTTTGGTTGGCTCTATTTTGGAGATCGTGGTACACAAAATGACAGATAACTTCTTCATGAAGAATACGTGACTGATTTTACTTTGTCACACTAAGCTAGTTCGAGTCTGTTGGAAAAAAAGGGTCGCACGATTATATACGATCTTCCTGTATATGACAATAGCAAACAACACTTATGTTCATGCTTAGGTTGTATCTTAGCAAATTGTTTGTCATTAACATGTTGATTTCCCGCACTGGTCGTCACTGGTCGTCACTGTTGTAGTGTGAAGGCATGGAAAGCCCCCACTGCTCTACACTTGAATAAACCCAGTGAGTAGCAGGCTACAGACTACAGGCTACAGGCTACAGGCTACAGACTACAGGCTACAGACTACAGACTACAGGCTACAGACTACAGGCTACAGGCTACAGGCTACAGGCTACAGGCTACAGACTACAGGCTACAGACTACAGACTACAGACTACAGGCTACAGACTACAGACTACAGACTACAGGCTACAGGCTACAGGCTACAGACTACAGGCTACAGACTACAGGCTACAGACTACAGACTACAGGCTACAGGCTACAGACTACAGACTACAGACTACAGACTACAGACTACAGACTACAGGCTACAGACTACAGACTACAGACTACAGACTACAGACTACAGGCTACAGGCTACAGACTACAGACTACAGGCTACAGACTACAGACTACAGACTACAGACTACAGACTACAGACTACAGGCTACAGACTACAGACTACAGGCTACAGGCTACAGACTACAGACTACAGACTACAGACTACAGGCTACAGGCTACAGGCTACAGACTACAGACTACAGGCTACAGACTACAGACTACAGACTACAGACTACAGACTACAGACTACAGACTACAGGCTACAGGCTACAGACTACAGGCTACAGGCTACAGGCTACAGGCTACAGACTACAGGCTACAGGCTACAGACTACAGGCTACAGGCTACAGACTACAGGCTACAGACTACAGACTACAGACTACAGACTACAGACTACAGACTACAGACTACAGACTACAGACTACAGCCTACAGGCTACAGACTACAGGCTACAGACTACAGACTACAGACTACAGACTACAGACTACAGGCTACAGACTACAGACTACAGACTACAGGCTACAGACTACAGACTACAGGCTACAGACTACAGACTACAGACTACAGACTACAGACTACAGGCTACAGACTACAGACTACAGGCTACAGACTACAGACTACAGACTACAGGCTACAGGCTACAGGCTACAGACTACAGACTACAGACTACAGACTACAGACTACAGACTACAGGCTACAGGCTACAGACTACAGGCTACAGACTACAGACTACAGGCTACAGACTACAGACTACAGACTACAGACTACAGACTACAGGCTACAGACTACAGACTACAGACTACAGACTACAGACTACAGACTACAGACTACAGACTACAGACTACAGGCTACAGACTACAGACTACAGACTACAGACTACAGACTACAGACTACAGACTACAGACTACAGGCTACAGACTACAGACTACAGACTACAGGCTACAGACTACAGACTACAGACTACAGACTACAGACTACAGGCTACAGACTACAGACTACAGACTACAGACTACAGACTACAGACTACAGGCTACAGACTACAGACTACAGACTACAGACTACAGGCTAGCCTAGCCTGGTCCATTGGCAGATCTTTTATTCACCAAATGTCACAGTCTTGTAGACTTGGCAGAAAAGAGACGAATCAATCCTCGATCTACGAAATGTAGTAGTTCTTTGCAGGAATCGACAGTTAATTCCCTTTCACTGTTACATCTAAACACTCTGACCTTTCATTTGAATATCATCAATGCATTACCGTACCCTGGTTGGCGGAAAGAACGCAAGAATTAAGAAATTAACTTCGTGCGTGGTCAATGTTTTACTGGAGACAATTTCGAAAAGGGGGACTGTAATAAAAATGACAGTTATTCTTCTACTCAATTACCCATAGTACTACCGGGTAATTACTTTCGGCCACCTAATGGATGGAATGATGTGATGTGAATGTGGATGTGGATGTGATGTTGATGGACTGTTTAGACTACGGAACGTGGACATCTGAGGAGTTTGAAATATTAACCAAGACGGGTTACATAAAAATAAAGTACAACATTGTTTCTCACGATTATCTCTATTTCTAATTGGCAGGTACATTTATCCATGCGCGCACCGACTCTTTCAACTTTTGATTGTGTATCTAGTCGTTTCAGATATGACTTTCTATGAAAATGTGATCGGAATTTTTATTGATTTCTTCTTATCCGATTCGATGAAACAGCGATCACCTAAGCTCAGCACTAGCAGTGATAATTACAGTGACCTACTCCAAATGTATAGATCTAAACATGATATCTCTACTAACGCAATATTAACAAATTGCAAAATGAACAAATCGCAATATACGTTCGCATACCTTGTGTTCTGGGTGGATGCAAGAACTAAAGGGGTTGGGGGAACACCGGCGTGCTATTGAAATTAAGAAAAACATCACGTACCACATTTAGATGGATTTGTACTTTGTACTTTGTACCTACATGGAAGTGGCGGTAGCACACTATTTCGTTAACATTTCTCGCTCAAGATATTGAATTAGCCTTTTCATTGTATTCTATATTTTTTGACAGAAGTTTCTCTTGGGTGTAAATATATACTCTTATCTCCCGAATAGTGGCTTTTTAAAGTTGTGTTCCAAGTATTTCGCATATATATATATATGTGTGTGCCCAAAATTGCCCCCGGCGACGTTGTTATTTAAACACTGGTAGTTCGTCAAAGTTGACCAAAGCAATGAGTGCAATGAGGCACAGCAATGAGGCACAGCAATGAGGCACAGCAATGAGGCACAGCAATGAGGCACAGCAATGAGGCACAGCAATGGGGCACAGCAATGAGGCACAGCAATGGGGCACAGCAATGAGGCACAGCAATGAGGCACAGCAATGAGGCACAGCAATGAGGCACAGCAATGAGGCACAGCAATGAGGCACAGCAATGGGGCACAGCAATGGGGCACAGCAATGAGGCACAGCAATGGGGCACAGCAATGAGGCACAGCAATGAGGCACAGCAATGAGGCACAGCAATGGGGCACAGCAATGGGGCACAGCAATGAGGCACAGCAATGAGGCACAGCAATGAGGCACAGCAATGAGGCACAGCAATGAGGCACAGCAATGAGGCACAGCAATGAGTGCAATGAGGCACAGCAATGAGTGCAATGAGGCACAGCAATGGGACACAGCAATGAGGCACAGCAATGAGGCACAGCAATGAGTGCAATGGGGCACAGCAATAAGCACAGCAATGAGTGCAATGAGGCACAGCAATGGGACACAGCAATGAGGCACAGCAATGAGGCACAGCAATGAGGCACAGCAATGAGGCACAGCAATGGGGCACAGCAATGAGGCACAGCAATGAGGCACAGCAATGGGGCACAGCAATGGGGCACAGCAATGAGGCACAGCAATGGGGCACAGCAATGAGTGCAATGAGGCACAGTAATGCGGCACAGCAATGAGGCACAGCAATGAGGCACAGCAATGAGGCACAGCAATGAGGCACAGCAATGAGGCACAGCAATGGGGCACAGCAATGGGGCACAGCAATGAGGCACAGCAATGAGGCACAGCAATGAGGCACAGCAATGAGGCACAGCAATGAGGCACAGCAATGAGGCACAGCAATGAGGCACAGCAATGAGGCACAGCAATGAGGCACAGCAATGTGGCACAGCAATGGGGCACAGCAATGAGGCACAGCAATGAGGCACAGCAATGAGGCACAGCAATGGGGCACAGCAATGAGGCACAGCAATGAGGCACAGCAATGAGGCACAGCAATGGGGCACAGCAATGGGGCACAGCAATGAGGCACAGCAATGAGGCACAGCAATGAGGCACAGCAATGGGGCACAGCAATGGGGCACAGCAATGAGGCACAGCAATGGGGCACAGTGGGCCTCAGCAATGGGCCTCAGCAATGAGGCACAGCGATGAGGCACAGTGGGCCTCAGCAATGGGCCTCAGCAATGAGGCACAGCGATGAGGCACAGTGGGCCTCAGCAATGGGGCACAGTGGGCCTCAGCGCCAAGTGAGTTGTTCGGAATGTTGGCTGAAATACACTTCCAGCATAAAAATGTCATCTTGGAGGAATTTCTACGCCCGACGGGTCCGGCGGGCGTAGAAATTCGACGCTTTCGATGAATCTCCCTTGCGCATTCTGGGGACTTTGGCACAAACTGTGAGATTATGAGCCAATTTCTGTCCTTGTGTGCGACATTAGAACACCGACTTTTCTGTCTTTCTTGGTTATAATAAGGATCTTACCTCGTCTTACAATATCCCTTTAGTCAGCCACGCGTTAGTGTAGTCCATTATGTTGGCGTGCGTACGAAATAAAATTGTAACTACGCCTACAAAATAGAAGAATTACTCTTTGTCATTCGTATTTCAGTGTAATTCTGTTGAGTTTTCCGTCGTAATGTTCAAAGTGAGATGTGATCACTTTTGTGAGTTTGGTGAAGCCAATGTCCAGCCCGGTATGATCATCTAATAGATTATTCGGTGTCTCTGCTTGAAACCATAATATTGACTCCCACGCAAGAAAAATAGCTTGCTTCTTCCTAATAGCCCTTACATTCCAAGTCCAAGCGATTAAATGTGAATCAATCAATAAAGCCCGTCGTCTCAAATAGCCTTTTCACAGTCCGGACTAAATAAAAACAGCAAGCTGACAGCTGTCGTCAACTTCCTAATTGTTTTACGCTTTTACGCTAGGTCAGTTTTTTTGAAGGAGCCGACAATCGCGTCTGTATTTAAACTTAGATTAGTGAAGTTAAAAGTGTAGAGAGAATAGCTAATTGTGTTTGCCAGGCGGCATGTTTAATGAAAGGAATGCGTGAGTATATGCTACTGCTCCTTGGCAATGATTTCAAGGAAGTGCCTAATTCATGTTCGTCACCAATGCCTCTTCTCCACGGTGTTCTTGCCGTTACCTTGGTGCAAGTGTGGCCTTTGTTTTACCTACTTGACTCTAAAGCACACGCATGAGGGTATCCCACATCGAAGCTTTGGGCGAGGAGGGTTCATTTTCGCCTGCTTTATCATATGACTCAACTGTAATTCAATGAGCGACAGGTTCACTGAAAATTATTACACTCAATTACCCTTTTGTGGAGAATTGCTTTGTGTAATCCAGCAGTAAGCTTATTTTTTGTTTGCTTTTGGTAAATCCACAAATTAAAATGCGGGCTTCAGCAATGGGGTTCGATTATTCGATATGTATGCTCAATCGGATAAGATTCCGTTCAATCGATTCCTACGATTTCTTTTTACTCTTATTTGCGACGTCGTAGCAAGAATTAAACTTCCTTTACGAAATGAAATCCGCGAATTACGGCAATAATTGTAACAAAGTGTTGATACTGATGTTCCCGTTACAACATGAGCTATTTACTTTTATTTGTTTATTTCAAATTAAGGAACCATAAACAGAAATTTGACTTGCAATCCGTAACACATATGCGACATGTAAATCATGTACCGGTGCTCGTGGTGTGTTTTATACAAATTGTGTTTTGATCCAATTGATAATCGTTGACACACTTTCGACTGCGTGCATTGAAGGTACGCTTGGAAACTTCATGTCCGTACTATTTGGCGGGGTTCTAGCCTGCATCCTCTCGACCGAGTGCCGGTCATTTTGCCACTAGAAGCTAGGCACATGGCCAGCAGCCATCACTAGAGAATTGCAATGCCTGCTTGCACTCTACAAGACTGCAGTGCAATTGCAACTGCAACTGCAACTGCAACTAGCACACTGAAGCACTGTTGACCGAGATCATATAATCTCGATCGTCACTCATTGACTTGTTTGGCAAATGTCCTGGAAATCGTAGACTTTTAGTATACGAGTGACGGGGAACAATCAATCTAAACTATTAATCAATCAGTCAATCAATCCGTTATTTGGCTGACCTGGAGATCTCAGCGAGGACCAGGGGGCGACGATTGACAAAGGACGAAGGACGAAGAACGAAGAACGGTGTCGCGAGGTGTTTCTACTGCAGGACAAACATTTCTGAGACCAGCAGTCAGATGGACCTACTCATATGAGTACAGCTAAAAGCTGTAATTCGTGGTCACTGATGGACTTTTTGTCTTTCATTTCAATTAGGGCTGCTCAAATAATAAGTCAAGTGGCATAGTTTTTTTGCAATTGCCCGCCAAAAATGTTGTCGTTGCCAACCATTCGAGTCAACAGGAGGGAAAGGCATCCAGATAAAAACTATTGATGTTAGCGACGGATTAAATGCTTCTGGGCTCGCCAGGAATCGCTGGCGTACTCCTTGAAACATAATTATCTAACTGAACCGGAAAGATCCGCCCCATTTCTTGTCAATGACATGCTTAAAGAAAATATGACCTGGATGCCAATTCCCGGAAGTCCCGGAAGTCCCGGGAAAACGTTTAATTGATTGATGCATTAACACCGTCGTCGTTAGTCATAAATCATTGACTGTGACGCGTTTTAGTCAACAGTGACCCATCTCTTTAGCAAATCAATGTCGTACACCAGCATTTTGTCTTCCATAAAGTATGAACTTGTAATTTATTGATGTGTTCACAGTTTCCTTTCGATATATTCGTGATTGAAACCAAAATGTATTCTGTCTTTACAGAGTTCACCGCCGACAATTCCGATGACCCCGAGATAAGACTCCCTTCATCGGTTGAGGCATCGGTAAGTGATAGTACGATCACGATAAGATTTCAATAATCTGCTAACATCTAATGGCACCTCCAAAACAAATGTCTGACTGATGTTTCGTACGGTTTCAGTTCAACTTAGGAGTTGGTTTGGGTTGTAAAAATAGCGTTGGTTTGAACAGTGTAAAAATAGGTACCACCTCCCACCACCCACCACCACCCCCCAAACACACAACACACATGAAAATGTTATTTTATTTTCTCTTAGCTTCTAGAACACAATTGGACAATTTAAGGACAGGATGTGCAAATTGTGTTTTCTATTCTATAAGAAATCATCAAAGAAGTGTCAGGAATGTTCACTCTGCCATTGAGTCTGTGTGCGAGTGATACACCCTCAATAGAAATCAAATTGATATCGAACCTGAATTGTATTGCTTGCAATAATACGATTTGTAACGAATTCCTCCCTCGTCTTCGTGGGCCGGTGTTTCTGTCTGGTTTATGATCTAGTGAAATGGCGAGGGCGGATGAACGCTCCAAGATCGAGCAAGCAGCTGTCGTTCCTCGCTGCTGTCCACTCCTGTGTTGTCCACTCCTGTGTTTTCCACTTCTGTCCACAATGGCATGTTTCACCGCATTAACACCGAATTGTCTCAAATTAAACCACTAACGAGTCGTACTGTTTATTGGACAAAGTAATGTAAAGTACTTCGCCGTCATTCTTGGGCAGAAGTTCATGGTTCTGTTTGAAGTATTTATTAGACAAATGCTCGTGAAGGAATAGTGGGTGCGATAGACCATGAACACTGATTACTGATTCCTGAATAGAAGTACTCATTGTTCAGGTAATTAACACCGACCCAAAGGCCATGCTAGACCCAATGCTAGACCCCAATCGGGATCTGACGTAACCAGACTTTCTTTAATGACGTTCCTAGTTTGCTTCAATGACGTCTATCGATGACGTGTGCTGATGACGTCTTTCAAAACGAGGTGACGACCAACGCACCCTCGTTTACCTTCAAGAGATTGGATTTTTTTTTACGATCCCACGTAATTGATCAGGTTTACTGCGAGGAAAATGAAGCATGAATAAAAAAATCTATTTGTTATTTCATACGCTTTCGTGCTGAGAGTTGTTTGGTACTAAAGTATATTTCCACATTGCGATATCTTTATTTTTACTCCGTCTTCATGCCAGCGGCTTTTTACCATCGAACAAGATGCATCGAACAAGATGCAATACATTGTTCCAGAGCGAGTCTTCATAAGAGTACCAGAGCTAACACGGCTCCTGTAGTTAGGAGATGGTGATTGCTGCGTTCGGTGATTTTGAAACTGACTGGCGTGTACGTGGCCTAACAGCGCAATCCAGAATCTGCCGACACGTGTGCCTGTGCATATCTGTGTACCATGCCGAAAATGTGGAGCTGGCAGGATGGTAGGATGGCAGGATGGTAGGATGGCAGGATGGCAGGATGGCAGGATGGCAGGATGGCAGGATGGCAGGATGGCAGGATGGCAGGATGGTAGGATGGTAGGATGGCAGGATGGCAGGATGGCAGGATGGCAGGATGGCTGGATGGCAGGATGGCAGGATGGCAGGATGGCAGGATGGCTGGATGGCAGGATGGCTGGATGGCAGGATGGCAGGATGGTAGGATGGCAGGATGGCAGGATGGCAGGATGGCAGGATGGCAGGATGACAGGATGGCAGGATGACAGGATGACAGGATGGCAGGATGGCAGGATGACTGGATGGCAGGATGGCAGGATGGCAGGATGACAGGATGGCAGGATGGCTGGATGGCAGGATGGCAGGATGGTAGGATGGCTGGATGGCAGGATGGCAGGATGACAGGATGGCAGGATGGCTGGATGACAGGATGGCTGGATGGCTGGATGGCAGGATGGCAGGATGGTAGGATGGCTGGATGGCAGGATGGCAGGATGGCAGGATGGCTGGATGGCAGGATGGCAGGATAGCAGGACGGCAGGATGGCAGGATGGCAGGATGGCTGGATCACAGGATGGCAGGATGGCAGGATGGTAGGATGGCAGGATGGCTGGATGGCAGGATGGCAGGATAGCAGGACGGCAGGATGGCTGGATGGCAGGATGGCAGGATGGCTGGATGGCAAGATCGGTGGACGGCTGGGTGGCTGGGTGGCTGGGTGGCAGGATGGCTGGGTGGCAGGATTGCAGGATGGCAGGATTGCAGGATGGCTGGAAGGCTGGATGGCTGGATGGCTGGAAGGCTGGATGGCTGGGTGGCTGGCTGCGTCCCACGGAGCGTGCCGGGATCAAGCTGTGCGCGGCCTATATTTAGCAGCAGCACCATTGGCCTGGCTAGGTGCGATGGGTGCGATGGGTGAGATGGGTGAAATGAGAACGCTCCTGCTAGCCGAATGGCACTACGCCAGCCACTCGTTCTCCATGTGCCAGACCGGCGAAATATGTTCGAACTAACAGGACCAACGATACTACAGGACTACATGACCATGTCCGATCCTACTTCTGTAGTGGAAACATCCACAAACAGTTACGACTTACATTTTCCCCTTATTTACCGCATGGCATTTTGTTGTTCATTTCAAACATAATTTTGTTTTTATTTCCGTTGCAAGAAATAATTCAAACTCTGTTTTGCGCTTTCACCTACTATGCGCCCAGAAAAAGGAGCTTAAATCCTCGCTTTTGAGAACGCCTATCACTATAAGTTTACTATGAATCATGAGTGGAGTTCAACCTGAATATGCGTACCTGCCTGGTGGCAATATGTGTCGAAACCCATAATCAATAATGAGCTTTGCGGTCGGCTTGGTCAAATCGAGCAAAACTATTGCAAGTAGCTACTGACTGCAGACCTTAGCAAATCGGCAAAACAGAAATAACAACGCTTTGATATTACATGCTTCTGTCGCTTTTCATCTCATATTGATAGGCCGGGCTCTGCGACTTTTATATCAGAGGCTAGCGTGGATTTCCACTTTTGTTCGCAAACTAACCACGGAGATGTTTGTAAACGCGAAGACCCAACTGTAAGCTGCAGTCCCAAAGGCAAAAAGAAGGTCGCTTTTGTGTTTACATACGTGTTTAATATGCTATTTGCGCGAGACTTGAGCCATCAGACAGACCTGAATCGATTAATCGAACTATGTGAGAATATTTAGTAATTATTTTCGTATGAAAGTGTCACGTATTTTCAGTTACACGCTCGCCGTGCTGCGTCCACGTACTGACTCACCATGGCAAAGCGTGACTTCCTGTCGAAATTGTTGCCGCTCTCTGCCAACAGATTTTTCGAAACTAGCATTTTTTCAATTTTGATTTTTAGGGTGTTGGGTGTGTCAATTAATAATTGTCGTACTATTGGTCGACGAATATTAATGATCTAATCCATCGAGTCTGTTGCGAGAACAGCTAGTGAAACATTGCCAACTTGAGTTATAAATGAACCTCCGTTCTGAGTAATCGACAACGCTCTTTAAGTCTATTTCAAACTCACTACGACCGCAGCTGTAAAGTTTTGCAAGGGTCATACCGTCGTATCGCAGGTATGTGCGCGCACTTATAAATGTGGATTATATATTTAATTATTTTATATCATATTTATTACCTGAATTGCCTTCAATGAACCGTCATTCTGACGCAAACTGATCTGAAATTCTTTAAAAAAAAATTGCTCTAAATGGTCTCGAAATAATAACGTAACAAGCATCGCGTCATCGTATAGGGCTTAGCGCCTTTTGATTACGCCAATATATAGATTACTTTTTAATCGGCCAACTTTCGAGTACTTTTCAAATATCGTTCAAGATCACAAATTATGATATGCTGTGCCGTAGCGTGTGTGTAGGACTGACCACCTATTTTTACTCTCGGCTTTACTCTGGGTTATGTAGTTTTACAGTACAGTGGACGAGCAAAGGAATCGATAATCGCGAACGATGATCTTCCGCTTCCACATACAATTTGTCAAAACAGTCACGACATGAGTTCAACTTCCAGTATCCTCGGTTGTTGTCTATCAACCTTTATTTTACAATTACCTACTCATAATTGTCAAACATGAAAAGAATGCAGTGCGTCAGTAGGCTGATCCCTGGCAATATCAGATTACTGGAGCATACAGAAGTTGTAATTGATATCGCATCAACTTACACCATTAACCGTGTGTTTTATTATCCGACTTAACGTGAATAAAGAAATCCCTACCAGTTACTCATTCCGCAGAGAGTCACATGATAGCTCGACATATTGCAGCAAAACTGTGTATTAGATTATAACGTGTATATCGACGCCACAGTGAACATCGTCGTCGGGGATCCAGGTACTTAATTGTTATGTTCCCCTTCACCTCCATAGGTCACATGACCGGTACCTTTACGTGAAGCAACAGCGATACTCGTGGGCATTCATTCCTATCATGGAATTGTATATACGGAATACGAAGCGTCGGTCTGTCGGGCTGGCAGTATCGAGCAAAGCGGAAGCACCTATGAGTCGAGCGAATCAACCAAATGTCGCCCTCGGCGATTGTTGCGTTTGTCCAGCGATATGCTGCTATCGTTTCCTTGCTTGCAGTTCCGAGTCGAGTGCTATTTTCAATCGTTTGATTCTCGTTCTGGCCAGACGTTGCGTTTAACAGTCGCACGCATTTAGCTACCCCATGCGTTGCGTTTCGTTGCGTAACGTTTCGTCTCGTCTCGTAGCGTTTAGTTTCGGGCATTAAAACTATGCCTGTGCCATCGTGCATTCTCTCAACGATGAACGGGCATACCTTCTGTAAATGAAAATATTTAAAGACGCTCGCCTGACGTCGGTGTAATTTCAATCCAAGACGGCGACGCCTTGCGTTCTGTGTGCCCGCGCGCGCGTGCGATCTGAGCGAATCGGAATCTGAAAGAAAATGCGTAAGCAATAAAAATGTTTCATGCTGCGGCTATTTTTGATAATATTTACACGTTTTAAAGTTGATGTTCGGACCGCAGAGCACGATAGGTTTGATGGATGAAGTTGGTGCTGGAACAATCAATTATTAAAATGTTCCCAACTTATCGCGGAAATAAATCATCGTATATCCAATCACCCTCTTTCCTCGATCGATGAATGCTCCGATGGAATTGGCTTTTCGTCTGCCTCGGCTGAATTTCGCCTGTTCACAGTAACAAATGTTTCCATTTCTGAATCGTTGACTGCATGTTGACGTCGTTCGCCAAAAGAAGGAACTGCGAATACATTCGCTTGCAATGTTGATCTCTCTACGCTTGCAATGCAAGCGTATTCGGTCGATTCTGCGTGCCTTGGCCTGATTTCAGAGATGGTATGAAATGTGTATTTGCCAGCGGCCACGCTACGCTCTCTTCAAAAATGTCTTGTCTGAAATGTTCCCCCTGAAAGCTAAACAAACATGTGAGCGAACACAGCTAAGCTAGGCTAGGCTAGCGCGTTGCGAGCAATACTCGCCATTATTATAAACTGGGCCACACACACTAGCGTAATTATCTAAAAATAAGATCGCTTTGGCGTGTATCTTCAAACAAGAGGTAACATAAATAGCCACCTTGGCATCCCCTCTGCAGCTCGATCACAGCACATCTGAGAAACAAATAGCTGCTTTTTGAAATCGCTTATACAATTTATACAATATCCATCTCATATGCATATGGACCCTTTATTTACATACAGAAGTTTGAAAAATAAAGAACTGTTGATTGTTGTAGTAAACTAACCGAACTGATGTAAATTTCAACTAAAATAGAACGAAAAGATGCAAGCCGATTTTTTTTAGTGCGATCGGTGAACCCTATAAATAAAGGGATGTGACGCAAATTGTTTATCACATATCCTTTTAATTGTAAGAGGTCTGATATCTGCAGATCCCACATGTGAAGATATTATGTAGCCATATATTAAAATATTTTGTCGCTAGTTCACAATTTATTACAAAAGATTTATTGTATCCTGGATAATTTATTGTTGTATGATTCTCCTGTCTCTTTATTGCTCTAACATGTGTTTGTCTAGTTTATGCAAAAGTCTATGGTCGTGGGGTATGACGCAAAAATTGCGTGAACGGTGGCTTGCTAATGCTAGCCTTCGATCTAGAATCTAGATCAATCTGAATCGCTGAAATCAGCCCTTCCCCGCTGCATACCGTCTCATGTTTGCTGTTTTACGGCCAGGTAAAAGATGGAACTCAGCACAAATTATCAAAGCAAGGAAATCGACCTCTGACTATGTTAAAAGTATCGAGACGAGACGCATAATGTTACCAGAGTTCACGGTAGGCAGCTTGATCGAACTTCTAGCGAAGTCTGGAAAGCCACGTGAGGGACCGGTCGAGCACATTTCGTATAGACTCGTGCCGTCGTAACCGAAGTCGCGACGACCTAGTGCCGTGCGCTCAACTCGACGATAGCGCACTCTGTATGCAGGATGATGTTTTCAGCATGGAGCCAAGCCCAACATCCAGGTCCTCCCCTTCCTATAGCAAGCGCAAAACAAGTGCAGGCTAGGTTGGTACTGCTTCTAGTTTGAGTTGGATTTAAGTTGGGCCATGGTGTGGAGCGTTTGTTTATTCGTCTCCACTGACAGGTGAATGTCAGTCACCTATGAACTAATTCTCGTTTTCGTATATTCGTACTGAACAGACGGTCAGCGATTCGTGTTGGGTGTGTGTTTTTTTTTGTTCAATGCACTCATAACTTCATACGGAATGTATTACTCATCGTCTAGCTAAAATACTATAAATGCCAGGAGGTGGCTTTGGCTAGGACTCGTCCGTCACTGGGTGATGGATTATAAAAATTACCAAACCTGAAGCTGCCTTAGTAAAATTGTCCAGGTTATTTCATGTATTGATAATACCTGGATTTTTCAAACGTGAATCAAACTTACTCTTCACTGAACATGCCAAAGTTGCATTGGCTATAAGGTAGAGTTGATCACCCCCGTGGTATCATTGTGGGTACGTGTTATCTACACGACTTATCATTACCCAATAACCTGGTTAATGCATGAGCAATTAAAGCCGTACCCTGGGCGGTAATACAACTGGATATTTCTCTGAACATTTAGTACCAAAACTATTTGCATAGTTGAAGGTATAAGGAGGTTATTGAGATAGACACACAATTTATTGACATTTATTTATTTACACTCACATTTATCATAGATATTGTATTTGGCTCTATGATTCTGCCCTACTTTAAACTTGCAGTAAACTGTATTTTGATTGTATAGCTGCATATGTCTTAGATTTATTCTTATTGACAGTAATAATAATTATTATTATTATTTCTCGATTGACCAAAAACTTTGGTATGAGACATGTCATTACGATAATATAATACAATATATACACAATAATATATGATTGCACACTATGCTAGTGGGAAAGCTAGGAAATCTGGACGAAAAACTAAAATCACCCTGGTATTATGTACATTCTCCACCGTTGGAAAGAATGAATACTAAAATGTTAACTTAACCTCGGTGCATTTAATATATTTTAATTGTGTACAATTATAACTGTTCCTGAAATTGCAGATGACTTATCAGCATATGTATGTAAAGACACCTTTGGAAATGTCATGCATAATCATTACGTGTCCTCTGGTTTCAGTTGATCTCCGCGAGGAGAGATGGCAACGATAGATGGCCGACCGGCGCAGTACAACATCTCTCTCAAGCAGCTCCGGGAACTCATGGAGACCCGGGGCCGCGAGGGAGTGGCCAAGTTATCGGAACATGGAGGGGTTCAAGAAATTTGCAAAAAGCTTTATACCTCACCGAGTGAAGGTTGGTACTTCTCATACTTCTCTGGGATTGCAGTCGGTGGGTCTAACTTGTGCCTTCTGGTTTGGGACAGTTGGTATATTTCGAGGTGACCAAGCGTAAATTCCTGAATAAGTGGTTAGATAACCCAAAGAGAGGAACCCTAAAGACACAGCTCTGATAGACAACAAGTAAAAGCATCGTAGCAAATTCACAACAACATCGAGCATTAAATTGTATCGAAACAGTCAAAAGCATAAAGGAGAGCGGAATAAAATTATTACTCTTGGAAACGTCGTACTCGAGATTAATTAATATGCAGCCGACGTCGGATGGCTCAAATAGTCCGTAATTACTTAGCATTAGAATACAACTTGAAAGAAGCCTTTGTAGAGTGAGCTTTAATTTAAGTTGAGTGCAAGAAAAAGTGGGAGACACAGCTGAGAAAGATTTCAAGAAGATTTCTGAATAAAAAAATTGTTTCAGACTTAAGGCACCTAGTTAAAAACTGTTGTGTTTATGCTTTGACCACTAAACCGTTTGGTTTGATTATACTGCTTTCTTACTGTAGTGGGTACAATGAAAAATTCAGATGGTTCCATTTTTCAAAATTCCAGTATTTCTGGCAGACAAACTCGCTGGTAGCCACTGTCACCGTTATAATGAAGACTCCCAAATCCCCAAGATTGTAATTTTCAAACTTGATTCGCTGTCTAGTATATAACAGTGTTAAAAATAGTGCTAAAAGTTAGCAACTCACTTCAAGACTTGGATTAAAATGCAATTCTTGCTAGCGGACAAATTTTAGATCGAGTAGGAAAAAGAGCAACGCTATGTTGATGTCCTACGTAGATTTTTGGCCCACCACCTTCAATACAATCGATAAAATGTCTTAACTTGTCTTTGTTATTTTGTTTGTTTCAGGACTAAATGGTTCAGTAGCAGATATAGAACATAGAAGAGAAACCTTTGGTTCTAATACCATACCTCCAAAACCACCCAAAACGTTCCTACAGCTTGTGTGGGAGGCACTACAAGATGTTACGCTTATTATTTTAGAAATTGCCGCCTTAGTTTCTTTGGGATTATCTTTTTACAATCCTGCTGATGAGGATGCTGGTGAGTTAATCTGTCTCTGATGTTACTTTACTGCTTGCTACCTAACCTTTAAGCAAAGCAATCACTCGATGTTGGTATGTTCTGTCTTTCATGTTTGTCATTTTCTTTTTTTCAAACCCTCTTTTATGGATAACGCAGACCAAGGTAAATACTAAAGAAAGTCTCCGTACATTTCAATATTTTCAAGTACACACACTTAATATTTTGTATTACAGTGACCTATTTTAAACGAAACCCACGCCAGGATTATAATTTTACTCAATAGAATGTCACTCACGACAATTGCAAGTTTGCGGCGATAGATTTCCGATTTCGAGCGTTGTTAAGTGCCGATGGTCACTGGACTTGGATAGTAAGGTTATTGGGAGAAGAAAATAGCTTCAGTTTGTAGATGGGATACATTTGATATACAATTCACTGCTATTTGCAATGTTTATGTTAGATTTTTCATATTTCTATGGCCTAGATGCTGTTAATCCATGCTTCACAATATTTGTTGCCTAAAGAAAACCAATTTGCCAGTCTTCATCAGTTTTATGGTGTCTGGAGCTGGAGAGGAAAATTCCTTTTATTTCATTTATAAAAAGTTTTGTCAGTTTTTCTTAAACATTGGATCTAGTAAGAATAATAGAATAAAGTAAGAATGATGTGCCTATCAACGATCACAATCAAAGTGGGCAATTAACTTTTGAATGTTTTTTTTTTGCTCTTGGATTGCCATTGCTCAGATGAGCTAGAGGAGAAGGGTAAATACTGTTGCTTTGGGTGTTGACCTGTTGAGTAGTTAACCCTAAATGGATGTAATTAACAATTTCGTGCTATTCGTATGTGACACAGTAGCAACCTGCATATGAATATTTATGTCTAATCACCACACAATATGAAAGTGAACCCTCTGTATGTTCCATGTGTTGACTAACAAGTTCTGAACCATTTTGTCCTTCTGCAACATAAGATTCTGTTTGCCCCAACCTCTTGTTACCAAAACTGTCTCTCAATCTGTATTGTTCTCACAAACCTTCTTCATGACACACCACACACAGTTGTCATAAATACCTGATCATTAAGATCTAATAATTTCTTCCGTCTGAATGAATTGATTTAAAGATTGATTCTGTAAATGTCCGTTGAATTGCACTGCTTCTACTCTTTGCTTCCGATTGCCAGAGCGAGACCACCATCTTTTATTCCTGTGTAGTTGTCGAATGATCTATACCACTGACGTTTGAACGGGCCGTAGAAAGGATTGTGAACTCTCCTACTCTTCTATTTTCAGAAATAAACCCCACGACTTAAATCTTGTGCAACTTGTTATGTAACTGTTCGGTGTACCCAATGTATTTATTTTTCACTGTGCATTCCCTTATTCTGTGTAACTGTGTATATCCATATCAAAGCTGTCGCATATCTAATTTTCCTTGCAGTAACTCTATGTTCACATATACATTTGACATGTCTTCTTGCTACTCATACATACTTGATTCATTCTGAATTGGCCAATTTGTTCCCAAGTTTTCAAAGTGTTCAACCTCATTTTACGAGAGGTTTTGCTGGCTTGAAACACGAGTCGTTGTCGGCAGCATTCAAATGGTCTAGAACTTTTTGACTAGAACATTTTTGCCTTCCACCATCTTTTTTCATTCAACTTGGGTTTAGGTTTTTTGTGCTGTCATTGAAACTGCATTTTTCAAGCTATTCTCAGACTATTCCTCAGATTTTGTTTATGTTCTAATTTGGTTTGAACTTTTCAGCTCCAGGTGAAGAGGAGGGTATGCATGGATGGATTGAGGGCTTGGCTATTCTCATCTCCGTTATTGTTGTGGTTATCGTGACGGCCTTCAATGATTACACCAAGGAAAGACAATTTCGAGGCCTGCAAAATCGAATCGAGGGAGAGCATAAATTTGCTGTCATTAGAGGAGGCGAAATGGATCAGATATCGGTTGGGGATATTGTAGTTGGTGACATTTGCCAAGTAAGTTAAAAAAAAAAACTGTGTTACTAATTGAAAAATGAGTAGATATACTGGTTGGGTGACTTGTTTATGCACACACTATGTTCACATGCTGTAAGGTATCATCATTTCTCAGTTGTTGCGAAATTGTGTCTATCATTTTGTGATTGCAAATGCACAAATTGAACTGTTCTCTGACTATTAACATTGATTCTTAAGAAAAGTCAAATCAACCAATGAAATATAACACTAGTTACCATGTTATTGATGGTTTATCGTAAGGATTTAGGTTCTAAAAGATACCCCTAAAAGTGTGTCATGATTTGAAATTAAAAAAGATGATGCTGCCAAATTAACTAGCATACTTGACTATGGTCAAGCAGATTTTGGAAGTTTTTTGGCTTTTTTTTTTTGGCCCTTGCATATCCCATCTTCTGCAATGCTTTCAGCACCCTCTCAATGCTTCCCCAATGCTTCCTCAATGCTCCTCAATGCTCTCAACCCTCTTCCTGCTTTCAGCACCCTCTCAATGCTTTCCCAATGCTTCTTCGATGCTCCTCGATGCTCTCAACCCTCTTCCTGCTTTCTAAACCCTCTCAATGTGTCTTCAGGTAAAGTACGGCGACCTTTTACCGGCGGATGGCATACTCATACAAAGCAACGATCTGAAAGTGGATGAATCATCGCTGACTGGTGAATCAGATCACGTGAAGAAAGGCGAGTCATTCGACCCGATGGTTCTCTCTGGCACCCACGTCATGGAAGGCAGTGGCAAGATGCTAGTGGCTGCAGTCGGTGTCAACTCCCAGGCTGGCATCATTTTCACTCTGCTGGGTGCTGCAGTTGATGAGCAGGAGGCTGAGATCAAGAAGAGAAAGAAAGGTATGCCAATGACTTATCGTGCACTTGATTTCAAATTGTTGTTGGGAAGACCTTGCTTGCGAAGAGCATGCATTAAAAGCGTGGAAGTGATTGGATTTACCCACAACCCCTTTTTTACCTGCGAAGATAGCATACAAAATTGGAAGTCAACTGGCATGCTAGATGATGATATGTTACATTTAATGGTACCCATAGCTCACCAAATATTGGCCGCACCTTGAATTTAATTTACTCGATAGAAAGTAATCATATTTTTTTTATCCCCGTTGAAAACAAAGTGTTTTGCTGGTAATGTTTTTGTGTTGTGTGATTTTGTTACTAATTACTTTCCTTTTGCACGTTTCCCTGTTCAGAAGCTAAGAAAAATCCAAAGAAGAAGAGCTTGACAGGTAAAATGTTGTGCTAATAGATAGGGTACACTTGCAAAACTGAAAATGGCTGCTAGAAGAGTCGGTCGACTAACAGGTTTCTAGAATAAAAATCAAACGGTTGTATGCCTCTCGCTGTGCTGGAGTCGAAATCTCATTCGAGACCAAAACTTTAATTGAATCCAATCAGATAATTGATCCATCCATTGATTTTGTATCGCCCACTGGAAAGGATAATAAGGTCACAATCGACGAATAGCTGCTGATCTCGTTTACCAGCCACGTTCAAAATCAGTCTGTGTGTACACATGAATTTCTGCAACATCGACAAATTGCGAATGTTTTCAAGTGAAAGTGTTTGTGCAGGCGAAGACAGCGGTGCCGTGACTGGAAACAGCCACGCGAACGTACCGCCACCAGCGCTCGACCGGAACCATGAAGAAGCCACCGAAAACCACACCTCGGCGCCGGCCTCCGAACCTTCCAACAAGAAGGAGAAGTCCGTTCTCCAAGCAAAGCTCACGAAACTAGCAATTCAGATCGGTTATGCAGGTAATTAAATGTTGCTTTCCACTTGATAGGTTATTTTAAGTCAGATCAAAAGCTTTTAACTGGAAATTTAAAGTTATTGCAATTCTGCATACCTTAAAGGTCATGCAGTTGTAACTTGTACTAATATGCTGGCTTATCCAACAAGTCCACGACTTAAAGTTAGTTCTTGTTTGTATTGCCCTCGTTTTCAAGTATTGTTCGAAACTAGAATACTCTGAGATTTAGGAGCGTGCAAACCTTCCTTTCTCGAACCAAAGTTATAAAACCCCACGGCGGTTGTAACTCGAACCAAGGGACTGAAATCTAACGGAACTTAAAAAACATGCAAAGTTGTAAAAGGTTTGAATGAAAAATATGAGATTTGACTGATTTGACTGACAAGAAACCAGTGCAGTTGCTATGTGCCTCGTTTTGCAGACCTGGCAATTACGTTACCAACAATTTTATTGAAATAGTACAAAAATACAGATTGATTTGAACATTTTCCGATTATACTGTCATCAAAAAAGGTTCAGTTTGGTTTGAGCTCTGAATCCCCTGCACACCCTTACTCAGACTGTTCATCATATTTGATGAAACTGACAATAAGGAACTTAATTTCTTAATACTATTATTGCAAAGCAGTGCAAATATATAAATATCCCTCCTGTGGTTAGGTTAGGAACTCAAGATGTTTTTCTTGTTTTCAGGTTCTACTATTGCTGTTCTCACTGTGATGATCTTAGTTATCCGGTTCTGCGTAACCACATTTGTCGTGGAGGGCGAGCCGTGGAAGAGTAAATACGCCAATGAGTTTGTCAGACATCTCATCATTGGTGTTACGGTTTTAGTTGTTGCTGTACCAGAAGGTCTTCCATTGGCTGTAACGCTCTCCCTTGCCTATTCAGTGAAGGTACGTGCTCATGGTCCCCTTATGTTTTCTTTAGATTTGAACATTTCCCATTTCATATCTTACTGGTGCGACTTGGAAATAAAGTTCCTCTGACGCTCTTGTAACGAGCTTGTAGCAGCTGAATGGTAACATTTGTTAACGTGTCCAGTGGGTGCTTGGAGGGGTCCTGATATTTAGTTACGATGTTGACTGATCTGGATAGTTTTGGAAACACCAGGTCATTGGTTAGGTCATCCGTCAAATGGGCATCCAAACCCAAGGCAAATTTGTGTTTTTAGCAGCCACCTGAGAAGTCTGTTGTTTAATTAGGACTTAGCGACAAAATTTGAGTTGCGTTGTAGATGAGCGTAGCTTATTTTGTTCCTTTATTTTTCTTTAAAAAGGGGTACACTTTCATGCTTTTTTCAGTGTTTTCTATTCATTACATTTCTGGTCATACTCGTGCTGTAAAAATGTTGTATGGGTCATGGCGTACCCTGCATGTTTCTCTTCGTAATTTCGGTTCATTGCATTTTTGTTGAAATTAGCCGTTAATTTATGAAGATTACAAGTGCAAAAATATCTTTAAAATCATGGTTCTCGTAATTTGTAGCTAATTTCTAATTTTTATCTTGCAGAAAATGATGAAAGACAACAATCTAGTTCGCCATCTGGATGCTTGCGAGACAATGGGAAATGCCACGGCCATCTGTTCAGACAAGACAGGAACGCTAACCACGAACAGGATGACTGTGGTCTCTTCGTACATCTGCGAGAAGCTGTGCAAAACTACGCCTCGATATTCCGATCTTCCCCCGCAAATTGGACACTTGCTCATTAATGCAATCTCCATCAACTCTGCGTACACTTCAAAAATCATTGTACGTATCGGCTGAAACTAGTACTGAATGCAGAAACTCGATATAGTATTTTCTTATTCCTGGTGGCTAGTAATTGTGGCAGACCAAACTTCCCACTTGCTGACTTTTACCTGGCCATATGACAACAGGCCATATGACAACAGGCCATATGACAACAGGCCATATGACAACAGGCCATTCTAAAAGTACCACTTTTTTTTGTGTGGTTCTCGCATTTTTTTGGACCATAACCGTTACCGAACAAATAACTAATAAAAAAATCTACAGACTCCATTATAGTATTACAATAGCGCTAATGTTCGAGTGTCTTCGCACAAAATTGCCACCAAATGACTACAACCAAAATTGAAAATGCTAGCAGGCTGAGTCACCGTCGTTTCGAGTGTTAGAAATTTAATTTAGTTATCTCTTGCAGATGAATTGCTTTTGAGACTGGTTTATGCTCAATTAATTTTAATTTATTAATGTATCATTATTTTGAGTCTTGGTTATTTGTAGAAGTTTGTTAAAAAAAAGAGCTGGAAGCGCCATCGGGTGGTACCTACCATAACAACGTGTTGCCACTTCATTTGCTCAACAGAAAGCTTGATATTAACGCTGGCCCTCTTTAACTCTATGCTTTTAGCTCTCGTCTAATGTTGAGTCGACATTTATTTGTTTAGGAAGCGGAAGAAGGGCAGGCCATGCAGGTTGGAAACAAGACAGAGTGCTCACTGCTTGGCTTCGTCCAAGGGCTGAACAAAAGCTACCAAACCATCCGCGACGATATGCCGGAAGAGATGTTCACAAGAGTGTACACTTTCAACTCTGTGCGGAAGTCCATGGGCACCGTCGTGCCCCGAGAGGGTGGAGGATATCGACTCTTCTCGAAGGGAGCTTCAGAGATCATGTTGAAAAAGTGAGTCGTCGCCATAAGCATTCATTCGGGAGTGATCATTTTGACGTTTGATCTGCCCAATATACTTGTTATTTTCAAGCAAGCGAGAGATTCCTGCAAAGGATTGATCAAATTTGACAGTTTGAATAGATCTGAAACCACCCTAATGTTGATCACTGAATAATAATAATAAATAATACATTTTTATTTCATTTCATCACATTTTACATAATATTGGAACGTCGTCGGTAGAGAAAAAATCCTCCATGGTGTAAAGACAGTGTAAAAATAAAAACCTTTTAAGGACCATTGCAAACTGCTGGTAGTTTAAAAGAATTTTAATGTGATAGGGAAGGTTACTGAACTTAGCCCTTTTACTCGCTGTGCAACTGATTGTAACTGAATGCTTGACGGAGATTTTCGTGATATCAATGACCATACTTGATGGACGTTGGGAAGGCTCTTTCTTGGAAAAGTCCTCACAATCTCCTTAATTTTTCCAAATCTCTCTTTCTGAATATTAATTAATGTGCAGAGCATCGTTGGACAAAAATTGATTGTTTATTTTCAGGTGTGCTTTCATCTACGGTCGAGATGGGCATTTAGAGAAGTTTACGAGAGAGATGCAGGACATGTTGGTCCGTAAAGTGATCGAGCCCATGGCATGCGACGGGCTACGAACCATCTCAATCGCTTACAGAGATTTTGTCCCGGGGAAGGCAGAGATCAACCAAGTGCATATTGACAATGAACCCAATTGGGACGATGAAGAATACATAATGAATAATCTGACGTGCCTCTGTGTTGTTGGTATTGAGGATCCTGTCAGGCCAGAGGTAAGCCTCGTATAATTCCCTTCGCTGCGTTTCAGGTCCAATTCTTTTTGCTATCCATCTACAAAGGACGAGTTCACTTTGCTTACTTATTTGCCCTCGATTTTACATGTTCCTAATCATTTCTTGCCTAAACATGGTGCAAACATCCCACTAGATCTACTACAAAAACTTCATCGATAGATTTGAACTAAATGGCTTTAAGTGACAAAATCAGAATTGCATAGATACCATAAAGAAAGATTTTTGTCACTGGGCCTTTTGAGCCTGTACTGATTCGATAGGAGATAAAATATGTGATTCTTCTAGGTGCCAGAAGCCATCAGAAAGTGCCAGCGTGCCGGGATCACCGTCAGAATGGTGACCGGTGACAACGTTAACACGGCTCGATCTATTTCTACAAAGTGCGGCATCTTGAAGCCTGGCGATGATTTCCTCGTTTTAGAAGGAAAGGAATTTAACCAAAGAATAAGAGACAGCCACGGAGAGGTAAGGATGAATTGATTCTACCTTTTTTTTTGCTGCAATCATTTCTTCTGATAAGTTTTTTGTTAGCAGTAAGTGACATTGTTGTGACGTTATCTAGTTGTGAAATTGCCGGAATTTTTGAAACGATTCAGGGTACGGCTGCCTGGTTAGAATATCACCTGTCTTACTTGTGCATCTAATGTTGCATGTTATCAACTGGATTCATCCAACAACACTTCGAATCGATGACATATTTAACCACCATCCGCTCTTTACAGGTGCAGCAACATTTGCTGGATAAAGTATGGCCAAAGCTTCGTGTTTTGGCCAGATCTTCACCCACTGATAAATACACATTAGTGAAAGGAATTATCGATAGTAAAATAAGTGACAGCCGAGAAGTGGTTGCCGTCACTGGAGACGGCACAAATGATGGGCCTGCCCTGAAAAAAGCTGACGTTGGCTTTGCTATGGTGAGTAGGACTACCCATTGTTATTTTCATTTCGATGGAGTTGAACATTTTTAGAGATTGTAGAACTTAATGATGAAATTGCCAATTCGGTTTCACAGAGCCGGGCATGTTAAGTTGGTGTATTCTTTTTCTAGCTACCAGTCGTAGCTGTCGTTTCACTTTCCCTTACGAGTTTTTGTGGTTTGTTGACAGGGTATTGCTGGTACAGATGTCGCAAAAGAAGCCTCCGATATTATTCTAACTGATGATAATTTCAGTAGTATAGTAAAAGCTGTGATGTGGGGCCGTAACGTTTACGATAGTATAGCGAAATTTCTGCAGTTCCAACTTACAGTCAATATAGTTGCAGTAATCGTTGCATTCATCGGTGCATGCACTGTGCAGGACAGTCCGTTAAAGGTATGCGCTTTTCATTTCAAAGCAGGCTTGTAATTCACTTGCCAGTCACAATCTAGTTACCTAGCTAATTTGCATGCTGTTACTGTTTTAAACAAATTGAATATTAAGCCAAGCAGTGTTTTAACTAGAGGGTTTGATCATTAATGTGTATCCATTTTAAAGTCTAGTTTTAAATATTTATTTGGTCTGAAGTTTCCTGGGTAATGCTCAGATTTAGAAAACAAAATCTGCATCTACTCTGCACGTTCAGTGCAATTTGTTACTTATTCTGAGCTCAGTGTTGCATTTTGTTGAAATGATCTGGCAATTTGTTACTCTATGCTTTTATTGTAGGCCGTTCAAATGTTATGGGTAAACCTAATTATGGACACGTTAGCGTCGTTGGCTCTTGCTACTGAAATGCCGACACCCGACTTGCTACTGAGAAAGCCTTATGGTAGAACGAAGCCTCTCATTTCAAGAACCATGATGAAAAATATTTTGGGTCAGGGAGTCTACCAGCTAACTGTCATCTTTACGTTGCTATTTGTAGGTAAGTTTTCATAGCCATGCATTTCCAACTTTCCTTTTGCAGGATTACAGCGTTTCCATGATTCAGCTGATGCAGTTGGCATAAGGTTCTCTATCTATTTGCCACTTGCACGGGTCTTCCTTTCTTGTATTACTTGTTTTTTTTTTTCAGGTGACAAATTACTTGACATTCCTCAAGGAAAAGGAGTGAAACCCAGCCAACATTTCACAATTATTTTCAATACCTTTGTTATGATGACGTTATTCAATGAAATCAATGCCAGAAAAATTCACGGACAAAGAAACGTGTTTCAAGGAATTTTCACGAACCCTATTTTTTATTCAATTTGGGTTGGCACATGTATATCCCAGGTAAGAACCCACCGGATTGCCACAGGGAACATGAATGATATCATAAATATTACCAATAGATCTTCATCCCATTGCTCTTTATTCCAGGTAATTATCATCCAATTTGGAAGCACAGCATTTACAACAGAGAGCCTCACCTTAGAACAGTGGATGTGGTGCTTGTTCTTCGGATTCGGGACACTATTGTGGGGGCAGCTGGTGACCACGATACCCACTCGGACTATTCCGAAAATATTTTCGTGAGTTCTACACTTCGTCGTTGATTTTGTGGGCTCTGTGAAGAGTATTCTTGTCAAATTATAGTTAATACTGAATGCAATTCAAGTGAAATGTATAGTTTGTTTTATTGTTTATAACCAACAGACACTAGCTTTATTGTGTAGCAAGTCCTGATTTATTTGTAATAATCTTCTTTGGTACTTATCAGGACAGTGTCTAAGAAACATGTCTGAGAAACATGTCTAAGAAACATATAGGGATCTTTATGTGGTCGATCATTAATCTAGTGTTAATGCAGTAGTCTCAAGCGTAAGATACTGTTTCTAGGTGGGGCCGCGGCCACCCCGAAGATTATTCCCAAGCAATTCACTTGGGCGAGGATAATTATGACCCAGACAATGCTGACGGCAAAAAGCCTCGGGCTGGCCAAATCTTGTGGATCCGTGGCCTTACAAGATTACAGACCCAGGTAAGTGACCAGTCCGTTAGGTCACCAAAGTTATCAAATAAAATACCATCAATGGGATACTTTCTCTATCTTCTAGACATTAGGCATAGCACAAAATTAAAAAATTAAATTTCCAAATAAATTATTGCCAACAAGCACTTACTTTTGAATGGCTTTCATGTAAATTATTTCTTCTTGAAGTAGGGGACATGAGCCGTGTACGTTCGTACGTGTTTTGCTGTGCATCTAAATAGTAGAAACATGTTTTTCCATGATAACAATAATCATTCCACTTGAATGCTCTAAAAAGTACATGTGGTCCAGCATATGTCAGAAAATGTTAGGTTTGTTTTATGCTCTTCTTTAATCGTAGCAAGTACAAGTAACAGAATTCTCTTGAAACAATTATTGGCAAAACACAACAAAGAAAAGCTTAATTTTGAACTTGCAATAAGTGGGAATATGAGTGCACCAACTCCTAGTATAATGAAACTACTATGTTATTTTTCACATGCTAGCTTTGGGAATGGTTCATGGTCAAAACACTTCAATGCTATCGGTTCTACTATATCTTGAATAATTCTATCTATACTATTCTAATGGTATGCTAATGCTTATCTCCTTGACACTGCCTGGCTTGAAGTGGTATTGCCGAAATCCTTAGACCTCAATAAACTGTTATTATGTTATGTCATAGCTTAACTAGAGGTAAAATACTTAGCGTTGAAGGAATTTCTACATCGACGCACACCCTCGACGTTTTACACTGGTCACACACATGATCAAATGCTAACAACCATTTCTGATCCTTACTTTGTCTCGTGCCTTTAATAAAATGTGCATGTTAATCATTTTAAGCTTCAGCAAGCTGGACACAACAAATTATTGAAGGCAACTGAACATATCTCACCAAACTCTATCTGTATTTTATTTAGATTGAGTAACCGATTATCATGGTGTCTTGCTTCACTAGGTTCAGCCTTAAGCCTGGTCTGGTCTAAAATGCACATAATCAATTTTCAGTGTGCTTTTAGTTAAATCATCACAATATCTTCAACTTGTCCGGTCGCGAGTATTTTTAGCATTTCGTCCCTGTTGGCGTTTGATAAAAAAACTCTAGGAATATTGTCTTCCTGGACTGAACAAACCAACTTCCTCCCTGGCCCTATTCACCCTGTTAACGCACATTTCACCAATCACAAAAGTCATCAACAAAAAGCATTTATGTATTACGACTGCAGGTCCTGGAAATACATTTAAAGTTTATGCATAATCAAAATTTGCTTAAAAATGAGTCAATAACATGTATGCAACGCCAATTATGTCATTTTCAATTTTACGAAGATATCTTGAATGATATAAATATAATTTTACAAGTGCAATAGCCAGCGAATCTATTTGCTCTGATGTATTACTTTGAATAGTTGACGTTTGGTGATTGGACCTAATGCAGATTGATAGTTTTAATTACACCGATTATATGATAACTAATAGCTATTTGTTATTCTTAACCAGAGACAGAGTTTTGACTTAAGTTGAGCAACAATCACCCCCAAAATCAACAGTAACTGGTTTGGTCGGAGTTGGAAGAATGCGCGAAACGAAAGAAAATACGAACGACCGATACTTAGTTGGCTCAGTCAGTGCGCGTCAGAGTTTCACAAGTTGAGTGTCAACAAATGCCCGTTCTTTATATGCAGCAGCATTATTGTCTTTGTGTGACGTTAAAGTTTTGCATTGCTGCTTGTGATTGGGAAGGGGCTTTGATATGAGGCACTGTGCAGTCTTGCCACTGGACCATTTAAAAGACAGCGTTCCCAAAGTTTCCAAGTGTCTTAACAGAATGTGACGGTTTTTTTTAGAGTCCCCATCCTCTAACATTTCTAACTCTGCTAGGCACCTAATTGCTCAAGTTTCTTTCAGGTAGATTTTCTGAATTGGTATTTGTATTTAAACTAACAAGAATTAGGTTGTCCATAAAGTGGTGTGGCATTCACATCCATGGAGATAATGAATGACCAACTTACCAACAACTGTGCTAAAAGTAGATGCTAATCAACGTGAGCCGAGCATTACATTGAACTTGTTACATGTAGTCTAGCCAGTAATTGTAGTTTTTGATTTCACGTTAACTTAGTTGCTAACTAGCATGACTGTTTGGTCTAACTTTTCTTTAGCCAGCTCAAACGAGTTATTTAATTATTTGAAAATGAATATGTACAGGCATGCAGATGTTGTGTTCAACAAACTTCTATAAGAATTTTAGTTCTTCGATGTAATCGTTTGGCAAACCATAGCACAGCCATATGCAAAGATAAAGTGGCAAGTGAGGTCTTTGCACCGACAAGCCACCGAATTATTGCCTTGTAAACTGTCGAGTGCAGCAATGATCGGTATCTTGAATTGCTCATTTTGGGCAGAGCCATACAAGTTTTAATGAGGAACCCTTGTAAGAAAGGCATGCTCTCATGCCTGGTAAACATAGGCCAGGAAATGAGCCGTAATGAACGCTATGTTTGTATGATGTGCCGTTCAGGTGGAGTATCCCGAAGCACAGTCAGGAGACAGTGTCGCCGTTCTCGTTCTGAGCAATCCAAGTAGCAACCAGACGGAACTGTCACAGGTTTGGGGGCCCCAGGTCTTGGCAGGAAGAGAGACTATGGTCTAGGGATTACCACGTTGAACAAGTGAGGTAGCTTATTAGATGACTGCTTGCTTGCGATTAGATGCTCTGCTGCCGGAATCCAAAAGTAGTTGCCATTCGTTGCCATTCGTGCAAGCGTGTTGTCGATGTGTATGGACCAATAGATAATAGAGGCATAGACAATTAGAACATCCATATTTTTTTTTAAGTTTAACTTGCCATTCTATTATTAACTCTTTGTTCTTGTTAGTTTGGTCGTTATGTCACTCACGATACCCAATTTGCTATGATGATGTTATTTACTTACTGTTTCCCCATATGTCGAGTTAACATGCTTTAGTATGAACCCTCAGCTTATTACTGAATGCAACCACTATTCACCACTTTATGGACACCTAAATCTTGCGTCTGGCACAGCAGATATCTGACCACCAATGCCGCTGGAAAGATTTCGGGTTGGATTTTATTTTACAATTTACTCATTGATGTTTGGGTGTCAGATATGTGATGCAGTATGTGTATAAAAGTACATTTCTTATAGTTACTAGCTTGTAGACATTTATTATATGTGTTTGATGAATGCACAATCACTCGCTAAGCCAAATAAACGAGAGAACTCGTGTCAGATCTCGCGATCGATACGCCAACGGCTAGATCTTTGATCTTCAAATAAGTACAAACATTTTCGTTTGAATAGTCTAGATTGACCAGCCTGCACCAGTGCTAGCTTGGAAGACTGGTGCAGATTGAGATCTGCTGTTAATTATATTTAATGATACCTACTTTAAAATTGACACACAGCCACACTCGAGAATACCAGAACACACACATACACCCACACACCCTCATGTCCGGATGAAACACACACATACACCCACGTACCCTCATGTCCGGATGAAACATACAGATGGCAGCTCTGAGGTCTCTTCGATGTCTATCCTTCAATGCTCTTCTAGAAACTTTACTCGATTCACTCTTTCGCTAGACACGCTTCAAAGGTTCGTTTGGCCATTTTCTGCTTCTCTGTTCTGTCAACAATCTTTCAAGCCTAGCTGGCTTCTGCTCTGACCTTTTCATAACGGCAATCGAGCAAGCTGGGAAATAACATTGCTAGCGACTTTTCTCTCGATCGGTGGAAGTTGGTAGAAAATCCGTTTGGTTGGTTGAATTGATCGATTCTAGGATGCTTACCCATACCAGTTCTAATACCTTACTTGATAAATGTATTAAACAATCGATTTGGACGATGATTTGTTGTCTGGGTGTGTGCGTGTTGTGTGCGTGTTGTTTCTTGCGTGTACTTTTTCATTCACTTCTCTGTTGTTTCGTTTATAGAGACATGTTTGTGTACATTTATATGTAATGGAACCAGGATCCTGTAATCAAGCTCCTGTGTCAAAACACCAAAAAAAAACAAAAAAAATATTATATATTATATAATAATATATATACGTAATATATTATAACGTATATATTGTAATATATACATATACACACACACCTCTATCTATACCTGAACCTTGTCGTTCACAAAGCACCGTCTTCAATTTCATCCCAGTGTGCTTCTTCCCGCAGATCTCTTTCCAGCTACTTGGGCTAGTTTTGAAAGCAAGATCAGTTCTGTTA
This sequence comes from Protonemura montana, assembly GCA_947568835.1. Taxonomy (NCBI): domain Eukaryota; kingdom Metazoa; phylum Arthropoda; class Insecta; order Plecoptera; family Nemouridae; genus Protonemura; species Protonemura montana. The sequence goes on along the minus strand of OX387604.1, from coordinate 906,692 downwards.
ACTCTGCTTGACTCATTCTGCTAACTGGTATACCCCTGTCATCGAAAGCATGTTTTGTCACGTCAGTTCCTTCCAGATGACTAATTGGGATGCTGTGCACTAAGTGATATCTCTCCTGAATGACTTCTCAGTCACCAGGGTTGGTTTCTGGTTTGCTTGCATGTGGCTCGACTGATCTCCTGTTACCCTTAACTACATCTGCGATTTGCACTTGGCCTTGGTGACAGTAACTCAATACGTTCATTGATGCTCAGTTGTAATCTTTGCATAAATTTCACTTCATTTTTTGATTCTTCACTTTTGTTTTTCAATCTCAATCGACATTTTTCTTGGTACCCACGTGCTAACCCTCGTTTTTTATGATTGCTGTTTTTGCCAATATTAGAAGATAAACTAGCTTTTTTTTAGGTTATAAGTTGCTGTACTAAAAAAATGTTATGCCAGTAATATTCACAAAATTTCGTTTTCTTTTTTTTTAGTTCTATTTAATTTCCTGACTTTGATCTAAAAACTCTTTCTAAAATCAAAGCTCTGTTGCTTTTCAGTGTTTTTAATTGTGATTTTGAAGTGTTACATCTTTGAAATCAATGAACATTGAGCATATAGTCTTGTCGGCACGTACCTAAAGCGTGTGCCACACTAACTTGCTGGGCCGCACCCTGCCAAGCTTTAGGACTGAGATCATGATTGGCAGGGAGCAGGCATTTTGTGCAGGCATTGTGTGTTGCTCGCACCCTTCTCCCTCATGACTCTCCTTCCCTGTGTTTACAGCTGCGAGTTATCAGGGCTTTCAAGTCGACCTTGGAAGATTTGGAGGAGCGCCGCTCTGTCCATAGTTATCACAGTTTACGCAGCTCCCGCAGCCACCCCGGCAACCGTCCCCTCTCGGACATCAGTTACATTGACGAAGACCCTCTCAAAACACCGTCGCCACTCAACGACCGCGACAAAACACATAATTCCTCGATGCTTCCGAAGATGGCTGCCGCAGAAGATCCGCACTCGGTGCCGTCGTCGGACCGTTTGGCTCCGCCCCTTCGTAGCCCCAAACACCCCCAACGGTCAGCCCCCAATCGAGCCCAGAGTCCTACCCACCTGTCACCTGAGTCGGCAGGAGTCTTGCCCAAGCTGGTGCACGAGACCAGCATCTAGAGAGGCCGGTCCGTGGTGATTAAGTTCTGGCACGGGACATCGAGAGCACTGCATGGAATTACGTTGGGGCCCAGGGGACGGAAGACGGACGTGCTGGGGAGGGGGGGAGGGGGTCGCGTTCGGTTCGGTCTAGGAGTGCCGCAACAGCTTTTCCCTCAGTAACCCTTATTGTATTTGTTCACTTAGATGAGTGTTGTATTGTGAATGGATGTTCTATTCGTGAGAGCTTGCAGTCCTTGAACCCACTTCTCCCTGCAACCATGATCTTGATACAGCGATTATTCAAAGTATTCCTGTGACTGCATTGTAGTCTCTCTCTCTCTCTCTGTCTGTCTGTCTGTCTGTCTCTCTCTGTAACATCTGGCTTTGACTTAACACGTACAACTTACTCTTCTTTCCACTTCTTACACAAGAACCATGTTAATATATTTTTACTGTATTATATACATGTATGTTTATGTTAGCTTTCACTTTCTATGTAGCTACAAACAGTGTATGTTGATGAGGAAATTCACTGTTTTCATCATCTCTGTGTTAATGCCTCTTTTTTCAATTGCAGCAAGTTAATGATTGTGTGCGGTGGTCAGTCCTAGGGGTTAGAGGGTGGCCCAGACAGCCCCCAGCCATGTATAACTGTCTCACTCTGCTTGGCATGGGTTCTGTTTATCTTGTCCAGATCAGGATTATATTATCATTACTATTATCTTACATAAGCACACCCTCAGCCCTGCCCTCAAAAGCCCACCCACCCCCCACCACCACCACAACCACTACCACTACCACCACCACCACCACCACCACCACCACCACCGCCCACCCCTACACGTTTATGGTTTGGAACACTTGCTGCTGTTTTCTGACCAATGTTACCCTTTACTCTTGAAGGTGATAGGCGGTGAATTGCAAGAGCGTTTGATTCCGGTCCCCTACAGCAAGAGCTCCACTGACCAAGCTGTAAGCCGCTCTCCTACTCTTTCTTGTCCGCTCGCATAACTTAACCGCGAACTATGTGGAGCCCACACGATGACAGGATCGATCCACTGTTCGAAACCACACCACCCATTCTTTGCTTGCTCCACCACTTGATCCTCACCTCTCTACCTTTCTCTCTGCCTTTCTCTCTGCCTTTCTCTCTACAATCTCTCTACTCTCTACTCTTTCTCTGTGCCTCCTGACCTCCCGCTCGTCATCTGTTCTCCCTCTGTTTTCTCTCATCTTTTCACGAGTTTGAACGAATTCTCTGTTACTTACAATCTGTCTGTTCCTGTCTCCCTGCACCTAGCGGGGCCAGCTAAGCAGGAGCATGCTTGGTTTGACGGCGCCCACACAACTGTACTGAATGACTGGCCATCAGTAACACCAACCTTGCCCTACCGCTCACGCCCGTCCACGCCCATCTGGTTGGTTCATCCAATACTTGGTGCATTGATTTGATGGTTTGATTGGTGGTGTGGTCATCCTGTGGGCTTCACCAACGCAAATTATATTGCCACTTTGTGGCCCATCGCTTTTCATGTCATTATTATGTGGTTGATTGACTGATTTTGACGATATTTTTGTTGCACATTGCTATTCTTTGTAGATCTAAGTCCAATGTAGTTCAGTGTATGAGGTAATTTTTTTTTTAGCTTCTAGCCAGTAGTGTCATGTTTGTCGGTTTACTCGGTGTGGATTGTAGCGGTATTATCTGTTTTGGACTAAAAGCGTTGATTTCTATCACCAGGTAGGTGGTCATTGTAATTGCATGGTCTTGAGAGCGCACCGGAGTAGATGTGTTTTGACGTTCTTCTTACGTACCCGTGCCGTCTCTGTACGTGCTCGATGTGCTTGCCGATAGGTTTCGACCTCTTGCACTCCTTGCCCCTCGAATCCCCGTCCCTCTCGGTACCCCGTCACCTTTCTCCTGCCTTGTGACCAGCTCCCGTTCAGGTTGCAGGCACTCCCGTCCAATACTGCATGGAAATTGCGAGTCGTAAGTTACGAGCGCCGATGTTATGTCCAGCAGTTCTCTCGTGACCTGTTCAGTCCAGCAGAATGCTCGACAACGTGTTTTCTGCATGAATTTTCTCATTGGAAAGTTATGTCATTCATTAAAGCATTGAGAGGATTGGCGTCGGAACGATCGTTAGTCGTGCTGATCTGCACTGCGTTTTAAAGTTTTGAAAGTTTATCAGGGCAGACTAGTTGTACCTATTCAACTTGACGGCTGGCTTTTGAGTGCATCGGGTCTTTAAGTGGTTGCACTCGTCAGTTGATGGGATAGCAGGCAAGCAGTTGTTTCCATGTGACTTTGACACGCATGATGCTAGTTTACTCTTAGGCATGGTACGTGTACGGTTCTCGGCCGTCGCTCACTCCTCTTTTTACGTTTCGTTGATTTGCTCCATTCTCGTGCTCATCTATGCTGCTCTACTTTACTTTTAGTTGCTTTTCATTAGCCAATACATTCTGATTTTGTATTCTATTCTTATTATTATTATTTCCAGTGCACGTATGTGTGTTTCTACTGCAAGGTCATGAGTCTCGTTTTCTTTATCATCTTAAAATAGGTATTTTTATTTTTCTACTCGGTGATGGTTAAGTCTCGGTACCTACTAGTTTTGATTTTATGTATGGTCCTTCTTTTCTTATTCTTCTAGTGTCTTAATCATATTTGCATCTATAAACCGCGCCATGTCGAGATCTTAAGCCAAACAAATACCTTCTTATCATATTATTATGTAAATCAGAAATACCTACATTGTCATTGGTTACTGTCACGTATTGTATGAAGGACCTAACTTTTCCCTCGTTAAATTTTATGAGATCTTTTATTTTGTTTACAACTGCTAATTTGGTGTTGGAACAGAATTAACTGCCAAGCTCAGAACTCTCTCAAGGGTACACTGGGTCCCCCATCAGCAATGTGACCATCAAACATCTAGAGTTTCTCCTGTATTTATGAATTGGTACTAATGTCGAAGAGGGGCCATCTTCTTTGCTTTTGTTGATGCATTCATCTCAATGTAGATTATGCACCTGCTGCAAATAGCTTTCCATACTTTTGTCAGATTTCTATTAATTAATTCCTTTCAGTAGGTAATTTGTAACATGTTTCATTTCAAATTTCTTTTTCTGTCTAAAGATGAGGCAGCCCAATACATTTTCAGGTTGCAAGTATGGAACAAGTATTAATTAAGCAACATAAGATATCCAATCCAGGCGTGATTGAATGTACTTTTATGAAAAATCCATTGCGTTGATTCTTAAAAGATTTTCTTGTCTGGTGAATTTGAGTGAGCATTTGCTCTGGGAAAGCAATGTGCCGGCATAATCTATACAAATGGCTCTAATCATAATTTATTATAATGGGACAAGCATGGAAATTGAAAGCTAAAAATCATGGTTTATCTTGATGTAATTGTTGCCTGATCACAAGGACAATACTTATTGTTTAAAGCGGTGCAGGGAATTCTTCGAAGATTGGTACTAACTTTCTTAAGTTAAACTATAACCAACTAAATAATTATGCAAGACATTGAAATTCAAGCATTTAATCGATGTTGATTAAGTAAGGGCAAAATGGTCTCGCAAAATAAGGATCGTAACATCTTAAGCTCATCCTGCCAAGCGATTCCGATTTTGTAGGCGGATAATCTTATATACCTACCTTCGTTTATTTTATATTTTTTGTGTTATTTGCTATTTGCTACTATCTTAATAATGGTGCACATTTTCTTAATTTAATTTGTTAATATTGATATTGAGGTGCGTGGGGTTTTTACATGTTCGTTTTAAAGTTGTGTGGAAGGGAAGACCACTAAACAAGGGGGTCCACTGTGTGTTACTCACGTGGGTTTGAAATGTTTCACGCTGCATTGTTATTAATTATTATTCACTTGATCAATATTTGTACAATTCTTTCTGCAAGTAATTGTACTTAATCACCCACTGAGACATTTCGGTACAAATGCATGTCCGATGCCAGTGCAATGTTTCCACTTGTTCCAGTGTACTAGCGGAAACTTAAACCCCATTCAGTGAGTAACGTTTTCAAGTTCAGCTTGTTGATTCATTTGTGAGTTACATTTTTGTTCACTTTTCTCAGTTTGTTTGAAAAAAAGAGTGTGCACCACAGTTGAATGACATTGAATTATACTCTCAAAATATTACGTTTATTTAAATAAAGAGGCAAGTAAAAGTCTAGCGCAACTTTTATAATGTAAATATACTAGACACAGCTCCAGTTGTCATTTGCCTAAAGCATACTTGAATTTCTTTGTACTTAAACGTACAGGATAGTAATCAATGTGAGTACAACATCTGGGATATCTTGTGTTTATAGAAACAAAAGGCCCAATTCAGTAGTTGTTGACACACCTTTGTGAGTCCTTATTTTAAAAACGTTAACTATACTTATTATGTAACTTAATATATTATCTCTTAATAATATGTAAACAGAACTATGAATTTTGACTTGACCAGTGCCTAGTCTGTTATTAACTTATTATAACCATAAATTACAATAATAATGTTACAGTCGATTGGCGTACTTTTGCTACCATTCTTGTAGTAATAGGAGGACTAGCAAATAAAGATTGGGCAGCTGATTTTTGACTGAGATGTGTATATAACGGAACCTATCGATGAAGAAGGTGTCAGTGTAGAAATGGTGCACAGACCGCCGACCAACTGGGACTGGATTCTACAGAAGTGGTTCTTTTCTCGTATAGCGTTCCAACTTGTTTGTTTAGACTGAAGTCGTAGATAGCTACGTACACAGACAAACCATTTAACTCTCGGGTCTACACGACGGTAACTTGACATACATTATTCTTGCATTTGTTTGCGAATCACTGGAAGTGTCATTTGTACTGCATGCCCTTCGAAGAACAACAAGTGCGGCTGAAAACCTAGTGATCTAGGATTAATTTGATATGTTTATGTTGGATGGTCATATTGTTCTATTTGGCAAAGATTCTAATTAAAATATAGCATACATGTGAATACCATACAGACCATAGGGTCGGGGGGAAGGAGGAAATTTAGATTGAGCATTAATTGTAAGAGTTGATAAGTTTTTTGTAGTACCTCTTATGGAGACCTTAATTACACTTTAAATATCCCTGGGCAATTTTTGGGTAGGCATTTTTTTGTTATTTTTTAAATTTATTAGTTTCTTGGTTTCTGATCAGTGTAATGTTTTTATACATTAGGCATGTCGATGTATCACAAGTCGCGCCATGCCGCTTTCGGTTCGTTTTAGAAAGCCGCTTTCTTCTTTTGCAGATCCGGGTTGTGAACGCTTTTCGGCAGGGTCTAGACTCGCGGTACGGTGACAACCCGTCTCTGGTCGAGGTCCTCCGCAAGCAATCGTCGCTCAGCAAACGCTTGTCGCAGGCTTCGTCCATCGAGTACGCAGACAATGTGCTCGACGAGCTGACGCTACCCGAGATCGACGTCGAACGACTTTCGTCCCACAGCCACACGGAGACCGCGGTTTAGTCCGCGCGCCGCGTCCCACCGCGACTCTGTTAGCCACGTTGTCATGACGAGGCCTTCGACGAAGCGTTATCGATGTGCGAGTAAGAATTTTGGAAAGTTAACATGATGGTAAAATATCAGAAGATCGTACGGCCAGATTTTTACGACCGCGACCAGCGACGGGAACGCAAGACGAGAACGACTGCATTGACGAGCAGTTTCCCCCAGCCTAGTGGTCCTGGCAGTGATGTTCAATTTCCTCTCTTCATTCACATAGCGTTAACTAATGTTATTTCTTAACTTATACAGGATATTGTTATCGTACACATTTTTTCCCCGCCTTTTCACCCCCGTGGCCCTACCGTCCCACTGGCGTTTTGGTTTGCTTGCGAGGGGACGGGACGGCCGAGCGTAGTTCGTTGCCGAATGTCGTAAGGTCATGGCGAGCCGAGTTGAGACTTTCTCCTGGGAGCGTTCAGTTGAAAGTCCTCCAAGAAGCACGAACCCAGAGCACAGACGCAAAGCACCAACCAAGCATTGCTCGAGCAAACATTTGAGGAAAGTTATCTTATAAAAGGCTCTTATGCGTCTAATAAATTATGATACATATTGTAAAAAATAACTTAGTCTATAAAATTAATATAAAGACATTATGCCATGTGTCTTCGAAAGGATATGCAGCCTTTGGCTGAAATGCATTGTTGAACAATGAAAACAACTAATGTAAAAATTGTTTGATTTTATTTGAAACCTCCCTTTATGTGAAAACATGAGTCACATGTCTGGGGTCATGATTCTAGCTTGTAGGTTCATGGTGTTTCTTCTTTCGAGTACTTTTCGAGTACTTTTCGAGTAACATGGAAACGATGTGCACGTGCTGTTATGAATTTTGTGAAAGGATTTTGTTAACTCCTTTGTATTGGTGTACTTAAAAGTTATTCCCACTATTGAAAACGTTCTTGTTAAAAGTGTTTGTTATTCTTTTTGTCAGCATCGCAAGAGCAATACTGCTAGTTTGGAGGGTTGTTTCGTTAGATCGTTTAATTGAGTCGTGGATTGCGTCGATTGATATGTAGAAAGGCAGATTGAGATATATGATAGAAAGTGTAGATATTTAGAGGTTCATATTATATACTTCGGAAAATAGCATGCAAGTTACCACACAGATTTCCTCCTCCTCCGACGAATAAATGACTGACTGAAGATGTTTTCGAATGTATTTTCTATGATGTTGTTACTTATCTGTAAATACCATTGGGAGAAAAGTGCTTTTATTTAAATGTTATTTTGATTTATTTGTTGCGAATTGAATGAATGGTTGGATTGGATGATTGGACCCTTGATGTGCTCTTGGTTTCTATGTAAATACTGTGTGTGTTAGTGTGTGTGATGCATGGCTGGCTGCTGGGTATGTACGACTGCAAATTCTGTGTGTCTAGGAACTATAAATGATAGTTTGAGACCTATTCTAGATGTTGCAATTATGCATTAGTATATAAAAAAACTTTCCATGGGCTGTTAAGTAAATTTAAACATGAAGTATCAATTGATGACTGATCGAAGGTTGCATCTGTTAAGGAAAAAGGAATTACTAGTCTCACCATTTATGCTGTAGATAGTGTTCACATGGGATACTAATTATGCCGATGGATTTCTCCCTGTAGGCTGTTTTAGCTCCCTGGTAATAGTAGACCACTGTAATCATATAAAACATACCTACTCTAAAATAAATTTGAGCCTTACGATAATTATCTGAATGTCCAAGCAAAGCAATTGCGAGAAAAAAAAAAAACGAGGAAAGAAGATGTGAGGAGGGTGTTTGCCGGGTTTTCGTTCCACCGCTGCCGCCCAATGTTGTCTTGCAGTGGAACACCTCGTTAACACCCCTATCGCATAATAAGCTTACTAGTACAGTCAAACAATGGCAAGTCCTGGCAAATCGCTCCGGATTTTCTAAACTTACCAAATACAATGATCACAATATAACATAATGTAGATACTGCCTATTATCAGTGTTGAAGAAGTACCCACCGATAAAGGGGTGCACAACTAATTATCTTTAAGTTAGTAATAGATGGTGATTTAGCAGTTGACGCCCTTAATTTTTTCTACTCCCTACCCAGGGTATTAAGTTTTCTCAGATTTTATTTCTATCCAATGTTAATGGCTATTCTATTATTAATTAATCGTTTTTACAAAATAAATTTTTAATGTCTCAAATACCTTGTTGGAAAAAAAACTTGTGGCTTCTTTTTTATTGCTAAAGAATCATTCCTTGACATTCTGATATTTCCAGGGTCTTCTTTTCGTTGATGCGCTTCTTAGTTGCTTAGGATTTGGCATTAGATTTAGCAGAGATGATTTGAGAAATATTTTTTACTTCAGCTGTTGGTTCTTGTACTTTTGGAAGCCCTTTAACTTTATTATGATTTGTTAAGAACAACGCGTTGCCCTTGAAAGTCAAGCTTCGCGGGTGTTGGCGGCACTGATCGTTGGCGGTCGTCCACGTCGAGTGTTAGTTCCAGGGTTTACTCGTAGATGTCTCTACAGACCTTGGCGGAGTCGCAGAGGTGCATACGAGATTCAAATTCGCACCGGCACATGCGCTTGTTTCTGACAGCCGTTGAATATTATTTATCACCTGTACGTTCTATTTATACCAGTGAAACGAATAATCTCTGTGTCTTTTGAGCCGAATTGTGTACCATAATATTATCTAGCGTTACTAGTGAAAATAGGCTATCTTAAAAAATGTTTCGGAGTCTGGAATTACAACACAAGCCCAGACTTTTGGCCCAGAGCAAACTTTGCACATCAAGAGTGGAGCAAATATGACCCTTTTCTTGCCAGACTACCGCATTACTGTGTGTACTGGCAGATTTTTCGAGCTCATTCGACTGTCTAATTAGCAAATCAGTTTTTTTCTGGGTTTTTAGAATTCTTCCAATTGAAAACTTCTCAATTTTAAAGAAAATAATTATACGTTAATATGAATTATGTATTCTCAGTTGCGTTTCCGAACACAATTGATACGTATTTCTGAATTGAACATCTAGTTTCGAGACTTGCAAATTATGGGGACTTGGAATCTGTGGAAACGATCGAAGGTATTTTAACACATCGTGAGCAATCTGATTCGAGCGAAGAATATATCACTTTTCTATCTTTTAGTGCTATCACTCTTGTATCACCATCATAGCCGTTCAACAAGTTGAACGCGAGCATAGCTGCAGAATTGTTTGGTCGAGTTAAAGTTGCTTTTAACGAATTCGAACAATCGAATACAAGAGTCGAAAACAGCACAAGATCTACAAAAAAGATGCTATTGCAAGCCGACGAAACTGAAACAGAGGAAATTGTTTTCCTACTTTATCGTTTCTTGTTACCCTTTCACTTTTGAGTTTTGATCACTATTTTGCAGGTTTTATACAATATATATATATAGTATCTATATACTTTATCTTTGATTTTGCATATACAATTTTCAGTAAGTTGGGTAAGTACGCGTATTACACTGAAAGGGCATCTGCCTTGCCTTGCAATCGGGAGGTCCGAGGTTCGATCTTGGTGACCGGCTATCCTGGTAGTGGTTATATATTTCCAGATCTCCCACCACCACTCCAAGAAAATTCTGGGATAGCTTATCTACCAGAGGGCAAGGACGTTTCCAGGTTCAACTTACACTTAGCTGTATGATTGATTTATTAGTATTGTTTAATGATGCACTGTTGTGACAACAGGTCATTTGGCACTGGTGTAATGGTGTAGGTGAACGAGTAGACAATTATGATGATAAGCCTAACCAGTGATGTATTGGTCAATGCACGCGGGTGTACGCAGTCCACCCACTATTAATTTTATTTTTGGCCGTACCCCCACTTTGAACTTTTGAGGGAACGCAGGCGAACGCACGGGAAAGCAGTATTAAATTATGATTATTCGAAATATCCTGCACTTCTTTATTTTCAAGGCGAAAATATCCCAGTTAAGGGTTTTATTCCTAATAAAACCTAATATTCCTAATAAAACCTAATATTCCTAAGTAATGTATTGTATTGTAATTGTATTGTATTCACCATGGCTTCTGAGCTAATAATAAAACCATTGATTGATTGATTGATTGATAATCCACTTACTTGAAAATAAACCTACCAAGAATGCCACTGTATGCGAACGTACTAAGAGTCGGTAGGCTGGAACTGCCTGCGTCGCGACTTGCAACAAAAGGGTTAGTTAGAACCATATTACTGTTATCACTTAGGGAAGTCGGTAGCCGCTTTCGCGGCGTCGCACGGCGGTGCAAGCTCTCAGAAGCAAGCCCGCTTCAAATAATAAGAATTCGCAGGAAAGACAAAAATACAAACAATAACCAAAATGCCACATACGAGCCACACTGGACGAGTTAGTTCAATTCAAGATACAGAAGAGGAAGCAAGTGGATTTGCATTCCCTTTCGGGCCTTGCTCCTCCTAAAAAACCAAAATTTGGTTTGGGAGAAGTTGAAGACACCACCAACGTCGAATGAAGAAGAGCTTAATGAAAAAGAGTCATTGTCGAAACTGATGTAATCTCCTCAACGCGAAAGTACGCGCGTATCTATGGATAGTTTCAACAAAAATTTAAACCAGTATTCGATTAAAATGATTGACTTTCTTTTACCAGATTCCCGAATCCCCACCAAATTTCAAGACTGCAACTGGAAGAAATAATTTCCCTACAGAAAGCTAGAATAAAGGATTGGGAAACGAAAATCTCAGCTGAAAGCTTAGCAAAGCAAGCCTTTAGTGAGCAACAACAGATATCAGCACAGTCAACCGTGGGGATGATGGTGGCGCGGCTAGAATCACCGATGAGAGGTGTATCACAAGGTCAACCCTTTCGTCGAAATGTAGGTCACCAGGTAAATCCCAACAACCTCGGTGCGGACAATAATGAGGAAGTAGCGGAAGGAACATCAGAGGTGAATAACACGTCAACCCAAACAAACAGATCTGATCTATATCGTAGACTGTTGGGGGGAGGCAAAGAAGCGAAACCATCAGACACAGAAGCCGATAAAATGAAAAAAGAAAAAAACAGCCAAGTTTTAATATTCGGGGACTCGATGATCAGGGGAGCCGGAAAATTCTGCGAAAATGAAGGCTGCGAAGTCCATGTCTTTCCAGGAATTAGAGCAAAGGAACTAGAAAAGAAGATAGTAGAGAGGAAAGAAGAGTCGCTCGATCCTAAAGTCATAGTTGTCAACGTGGGAACGAACAATATGAAAGCTCGGACTGGAACTCATCTGATGGTAGAAATGGGAGAACTTATAGATGAAGCGAGGAAAGTGTACAACAATGCAAAATTTGTGATAGGTGGAATTGTGTATCGGGATGACATGTACTATACAACGATAGACAAACTGAATGACAGCATCAAATGGATCTGCGAAGAGAAAGATGCTGTGTTCTACAACCCAAATATGAGAATTTCAGGAAATGAGGCAGCTAGAGATGGGATTCATCTAAACCATGCGGGGGAAGAATTTTGGGAAAGCTCATAATGGAGGAAGTGGAAAAGCTGCTTCACACGGACACATAGCAATCACGGGTACCCAAGTACCCAAGAGTAGTACCCAAGAGTAATCAGGATAGTAAAACTAATAAAACAGATATCAAAATTTTTTACCACAACATATGCAGTCTGCAGAACAAAATTGAAGAAATTGAGTTATACATGGATATGAAAACAGAAACAAGATATGACGTAATGTGTCTAGCCGAAACTTGGCTAAAGGAAGGACAGCAAGAGTCCGTCTCCATTCAAAATTTCACGCTCGCAGCAAGTTTTTCCAGAAAGAAGAAAATAGGTGGTGGCGTAGCCATATACGTGAGAGAAAACACACCCTGGACCTTCACACGAAGAACCGACATTGAAGCAATCGGCGAAGAATCGACTTTCGAGGTGAGTGGCATCGAGATCAAAGGAGAAACTTCAACAATCATAGTAGTTCTTTATCGAACCCCAGATGAAAAGAACTTAGACAGCTTTTTTAAGAAACTGCATGGTCTTCTTTCACGCCTAAGCAAAGAAAAAAAACCAGTGTCAATTTGCGCAGATCTAAACATCGACATACTGCAAGAAAATAAAAAGAAATCCCGGCTCGTAGACATTTTACTTGAATTTAACATGAAAGCTCAAATAAAAACGCCAACAAGAGTTTCAGCATCATCATCAACTGCCATCGACAACATCTTAACAAACTTTAAATTAAAATATGACCCGAAGATAGAAAAGACAGCAATATCTGACCATTACGGTCTTTCTTTTGTCCTACAAATTCATGAAACTAAAGAAAACGTGAAAATCCCGGGGTTTTACAAGAAAAGACTTATAACGACAGACAAGCTAAACGATTTCACAAGGGATATCGAAATTCAGGACTGGACAGCTGTCTGCCACGGGACAACGGTGGACGAGAAATTCGCAGCATTTCAAGAAATCTTCAACTACCACTTCAATAACAATTTCCCTAAAAAAACTTTAAAAGTAGGCCCTGGGAAAAATACCCCAAAAAGAACATGGAAAATTACGCCGGAGATAATCGAAGCAAGCAAGAAGAAACGACGTCTGTATCACCTGAGCTGCAAAAAAAATGGAAGCAAGCACAAGGAAGAACTGAAGAAAGCAAGAAAATCTTTAAGATCCTTAATCAAAGCCGAGAAGAGGAAACAAAACGACAAGTCGATCGCAGAAGCTGAAAATAAAAATAAAGCATTATGGGACATTATAAACAAGTGTAGAAATAAATCGGTGTTAAGAAAACCAAAAACCATACAACTCGTAGTCAACGGTATAAAAATCCTGGATAATCAAATAATAGCCAACCAATTTAATGACCACTTTGCGACAATCGCGGAATCTATCGTCGACACTCAAGCCATAAAAATACCTGAATGCATGAACCTAATTAAAAACGCTTGTCCTGAATACGCTGGGCCGGAATTCACCCTTACGCCGACAAATGAAAAAGAAATTATCGAAATTATTACGAATCTAAAAAACAAAAAATCAACAGGGTGGGACGAAATTCCTATTAAAGTCATAAAATGCGTAAGCACACTAATAGCAAAACCAATGGTTGATATATGCAATTTCTCTCTAATGACAGGGACATTCCCTTCTGCGGCAAAATGGTCAATTATTAAACCCCTTCATAAGAAAGGTGCGGACACAAATATGGATAACTACCGTCCAATTAGTCTAGTTACAAACTTCTCGAAAATATTTGAAAAAGTATTCTTGGTTAGGCTTCTAAGCTTCATTAAAGCCAATGGCATTTTATGTAAAAATCAGCATGGGTTTCGGAAAGGTTTTTCAACTACAACAGCAACTACCTGTCTGGTACAGACCGTAACCGAATGTCTCGAAAACAAAAAGGCAGTAGGTGTTATCTTCTGTGACCTTTCAAAAGCCTTTGACACCATTAACACTTGTATCCTAATTATAAAATTAAATTTCTATGGCATAAAAGGGACTGCATTAAAATGGATCAAATCATACCTCTCGGAAAGAAAACAAAAAGTGAAACTGAATTT